>AJFL01000912.1:0-23077 GCA_000467735.1 Rhytidhysteron rufulum CBS 306.38 | reverse complement strand
TCGTTATCGCGACACTTCCCCCCCCCCCATTCCCTACAAGCACGACCTGCTTCCTCTTCCTTTCTCGTAAGCATTGGTCGTTTGTCTCTGTCTTCACGGAGCGTCCTTCGATGTGGAACGCCTAAGCCCTCCCGCGCTGACCCTTTTGAGCCTCTTACGCCTTCGTCCCGAGCTATCACACTCAGCCCCAACCCTCCATTCAAGCGACCGTCCAACGACTCGTCGGGCTTGCACTCGCACTCACAATCACCTACGCGACGATTCTTCGAAGTCGTACGTCTGTGTCGATAGAGAACGGGCGAGCTCTGCGCCGAAGGAGCTCTTCCTGACACGATGCTCGTCCCAAAAGGATATTCGTGGAAATCTGCCAAAGCGAGGTTACCCCCGACACGGAAGATATGGCACACCATAAGGAATCCCCGCGTCCTCCTCGCAGCTGGTCTGATCACCGTCATTGTATTATTATGGCGGTCCATGGGGGCAGCCGCCGGTGAAGTTCAAAAGTACGTGACATCTCCCATCAACTCGAGGATCCATGTTGCGACGAAAGGTGGTGATTTGGGCTTTCAAACGGTTACTGACGAGCAAAATCACACAGGTTCTACTGCTGGGGCCCAGCAAAACCTCCCATGTACATGACGCCGAACGAGAACGCGGAATGGCATGGTCACCTTAACACTCCCGTAATATTTAATCAACACAAGCCGATTGAGATCAATGAGAGCTCAATCTCTCACGTAGACCTTAACAAGGTCAAGTCGACACCCAAAGCAGACCAAAACAAGGAGCGGATCCTCATCCTCACCCCTCTCCGCGACGCTGCGTATTACCTATCGCAGCACTTCGATCTTCTCATGCAATTGACTTACCCGCATGACCTTATTGATCTGGCGTTCCTGGTCGGCGATTCAAGCGATGATACTATGGCTGTTTTGTCGATGGAACTTGATCGAGTACAAAAGACCGACAGACCCTTCCACTCTGCTCTAATTGTCGAGAAAGACTTCGGTGTAACAACCTCGCAGAGTGTTGAGGACAGGCACGGTTTCGCTGCTCAAGGTCCCCGAAGAAAGGCAATGGGCAAGGCAAGGAACTTCTTGCTAAGTGCGGCGTTGAAGCCAGAACACAGCTGGGTATACTGGCGTGATGTTGATATCAAGGACAGCCCCACGAAGATCATTGAAGACTTTGTGGCTCATGATAAGGATATTTTGGTGCCAAGTGAGTTACGACGACAGTACCACGTCCTAAATGGCAATGCTAATAGTGAAACTAGACATTTGGTTTCACAGGTACCAGGACAGGAACGGAAAGAAGGTTGATATCGAAGGCAGATGTAAGTTTAACGAGCGTCAAACCCGAAGTACATCACTAACGATATCTCGTAGTCGATTACAATTCCTGGCAAGAATCCCCCGAAGGTCTCAAACTCGCTTCAACCCTCGATAAGGACATCGTACTGGCTGAAGGTATGTCTAATCTCCCACCAATTAACAATCACGACACAAACTAATATTATTTACTCCAGGTTACAAAGAGTACAAGACCAACCGCAAATACATGGCAAAGATGGGCAACTGGCGTGAGGACAAGGATGTCGAAATTCCACTCGACGGCATAGGCGGTGTCAACATCGTCGTCAAGGCAGATGTTCACCGTGCAGGCATCAACTTCCCTTGCTACGCGTTCGAGAACCAGGCCGAGACAGAGGGATTCGCCAAGATGGCCAAGCGGGCGGGCTACGGCGTTTACGGGTTACCTAACTATGTTGTATGGCATATTGATACCGAGGAGAAGCCGGGTAATGCATAGATGTGTGTGTATTTTTTTGGTTTTTTTGTTGCTGTTGAAAAGATTCAGGGAGACTTCCTTTTTTTTAAGAGAAGATTAGGAAATTAAGCATGCATTTTTCTTTCTTGGTTCTTTTTGGTCTATTGGGTCTTTTTGTCATGACTGTTCGTACTCATCGTTGACTTTTTCTGTGGGAAAGGACTTTAGGAAGCCTCTTTGTAAGAAGGGAATGAGAATGGAAATATGTGGATTTGGGAATGGGACTTCTATTTGGCTTGGGTTTGTTGATGGATGAATGGGTGGATGGATGAGGGAAAGGAATTTTTTCCATCATTTGATATTGTCTTATTATTGGAAACTGTGTTTTCTTATTTTTCATCATCATTATGCTTGGATTTCTTTTACCCTTTTTTTATATCTGGGTTCTTCCTTGAGGGGAGAGGGTATATGTAATTGGATGGGGTGGGGTGGCTGAATACCAAGAAGCAGAGAAAGAGGGGCGAGGGTGAATGGGTTCAATGATGTGAGATTGGTTCGGTTTCTAAGGGTTTGATGGGGGTGGGATGTAGAAGTAGTACGCTGATAGGCTTGGGGGTGAGAGATGTGGATGTGGATATAATCGCCTCGTTTTCATTGGTAATTGGGCTGGTTCCGGGGTTTGTTTGGTTTAGGGAGATATATGTATTTGCAAGTAGCAAGCAAGTAAGCAAGTATGGTTTTTATGGTTTTAGTGTTGTTGTTACTGGTACTGGTACTGGTACTGGTACTAGTGCTGCTTGGTACGATTATAGGGGGTTTTTAGGTCAATGTGTGCGTGTTGAAAAGGTGAATTTGGATTCCGGTGTTGGGAAAATGGTTGGGGTATGTGATTTCTGTGTACGTAAGGTATGGAAGTGGGTGTGGTTGTGGAGGGCTGTGCTTTGTGGGCTAAGGTGGAGGGAGGACGCAGATCGGCGGGGAAAGTAGGTGCCTTGCGGAGGTATTTATATTAGAGTCATCAGAGTAAACTAGTGTGGACTTAAACAGTCTTTGCTCCTGAAAGAGCTAGTTCAAGTTATACAAAAGTCATCATACAAGAATACCATCACTAGCAAAAGGGCACCCGATATTTTATTCTATAAGGACATCTCTGGTTTGGTAATTGGTAGGAGCTCCCTACAAAAGGGGATGTAAAGGCTTCTGCACGTTACGCTACCTACATGTGTGTGATTCTTCTCACTATTATACAAAATTGCATCTCCAGATTATGCGTCGTCTCCTACTCGTAGATACCATCGGCGAACTTCTCTGAGTCGTAGAATCGGGCGCGGATGTTGTGTCCCTGGAAAGTGTAGTCGGGCCTTGCGATGCGGTGGACAGCCTGTGGGAAATTGTTAGTCATGCAAAACCAGGGCAAAGAAATTGGTGGTCTGGACTTACATTGAGGGCAGAGAAATCGCTCTTGTACTTGATAAGGACGGGCTTCTGAGCTTCCATGCTATCTTCAAGTACGATGAGACGATCAATATCGCCAAACTAAAAGCCTGTCAGTGATGATGAAAATGAAATGGGGTTATTGGGTGCTGTTATTACCTTCTCGAAGGCTTCACCGATTTTCTCGCGGATGCCGGGTTCGTTGCTGTACTTCTCGGAGTCCAGATCGACTCCATCGACCAAGCCCCAAACGATTATGACGTCGCTATTGGCGCCATAGGGTCCTTCGTCGTCCTCCTTAGCACGCTTGCCCCCTTTGATGATCCCCTTCGCAACGACCGGTTTTCTGTAGTCCTCATCGTCATTGCCTTTCTGACGATTCGGTTTCTCCGTGATGGCTTTGACAACCAATGGCTTGAGAATGCCTTGTTCCTGAGCACCCAAACCTTGTCCTTTCACATATCCATGCTTTGCTAGCATCCGCTCACCAAAGCTCATGGCTTTCGGCGCCTTCGGTTGCGGCTCTTCGGGCTTAGGTGCTTCCTCTGTACCGATTTCCGCCTCTTTGTCGGATGTGCGGTTGAGATTGTAGAGAACCGGTGCAGCGGATATGACGGCTGGGGGACGAGTCGGAGGGGCTGGAATGGCTGGTGTGACATCTTCGGGTGGAGGGGGTGGAATAGCTGGTGTTAATTCTTCTGGAGGAGGTGGTGGAGCAGCTGACGTGAAGTCCGCTGGGGGTGGGGGAGGTGGAGGTGGCACGAAGCCCGCGAAAGGTGGGCCTGAGAATGGGGTTTGCGGGAACGTACCCTGGACGTTACTTGGCTCGCCGTAGCCATAGCTTGCAGGGGGAGCGAACATGTTGCGCAGCGCATTGGTGGGGTTGTCTAGACAATAGTAAGCTAGCTGCATGAAGTTGGAAGGTGTTCCAGGAATACATACTCTCCGTCGTATTGACAACCTCCTGATCGGAAGGAGGAGAAGGTTCTGTTACGTCAGGCTTCCTGAAACTCTCGACGTAGTCTTTCCAGCCCATGAGCATCCGGTGCCGTTCCTCGCTTCGCCTATACTCTTCTAGAGAATCTAACTTGGTGAAATCGTAGATATCATCCCAATTGACAGGCTGCGCTTCTTCTTCCTTGAGCTGCTTGTTCTTTTTCTTCTTCTTGGGAGGGAATCGGATACTTGCGCCATGATATTCCTCTAGATCCTCCTCGTCGCGGCCGATGAAGTCCTCAAATGTTGCCCTAGGAGCGTTGGCGGTCGGTTGAGGAGCAGGCTTATTGGCCATGTCCGGGGAGCTGGATGTGATTTGCCATGAAGGCTTAGTTGCCTTGGGCTTAGGTTTACTCTGCTGGGGTCTTTGTACACGCATTGGCGCGAACATTGGAACAGGACCTAGAATTCGTTAGCAATTAGCCAGTACAGAAATATGTCGCGCGAGACAAGGAGAATACTACGGTTGGGTTTCTTTTTCTCTTCTTCCTGCTTCTTCAATTCTTCTTCACTGTAGAGCACCGGCGCACTTGAGATGGCACCCGGGGCATTTTTGCGCAGAAGATCAGCATAGAGCGACAAGCCTGGCTTGGGCGCGTTAGTATCAGTGTTTTGATCCATTGTCAGCAGTGACAGCAAAAGGCAGCTCGGAGTGCGACGCCCGAGAAGAGCACGTGAGCGAATGTGGGTGTTGTTGTTGTGAGGCCTCCACGTGGGGCGAGTTGTCGAGTTGGTGTTGTTGTGGTGGAGGTGGAGAGTGGGTGGTGAATGCGTTGCGCGCAGCTCAAGTAGACAGCGCGGATCCGTGCGCAGCTAAGCAAAGCTTGTTTGCACTAGCGCAGTCATGTGCCTGGCGCACGGATGCTTCAGCCCTGCACTGCTGTTGTTGCTGCTGCCTTGGTGCCTCATCGGCAGGACGGTGGGATAGCTCTGTTACCTACCCCGGACAACAACCGGCCTGTGGTCGTCGGCCTCGGGACGGGCACATTTTAGTGAGCATTGCGTGAGAGTACCACTGTTCCAGACAGGAACGCACGGCAAATGGCCACCCAGCTAGCTCCAGCGTCATTCATCCGAGATGCCGTGCTTCTTCTCCTACTTCTTCTCGTCGCATCCATCTTAGAGCAGGTCTCATCACTCCCACTCCTCGCCCTCTTCTCTCCAGTCCAGTGCCTCGTTCCTTTGTGTACATTATCACAGCTGTACTTGTATCCTATCAACCCTAATACCGCAAAATGGCTGCCGCAACTACTCTAGCCAATTCGTTCCAACGGGATGCGCAGTCCACCGCCATCATCATCCCTTCCAAGCCTGCCCTCACCGTGTCTTATCAGAAACTGACGGCAGATGTGCTCGCTTTCCAGCAGAAGCTCGCCAGTCTTGGAATCAAGCCTCAGGACGCCGTATCGATAGCTTTGCCGAACACCTACGAGTTCATCGTTGCATTCATTGCATCATCATGGCAGCGAGCTATTGCCGCGCCCCTTAACCCTGCTTACAAGCAAGCTGAGTTCGAATGTATGTTATCCTCTGTATTAGAGCACTCCCCCCATAATTAACAATCTCATCTGCAGTCTACATCGACGACCTTAGCTCTGCCGTCGCCCTCGTGCCCAAGGGATCTTTCGCCCAAGACGGTCCTGCTGTCCGTGCAGCAAGGAAATATAAGGCAGCTATCGCGGAATGCTATTATAATGGCAAGGAGGTAGTTCTGGACGTGAAAGAGAAAGGCAAGCTGGGTGGTCAAGCCAGCCGGCCTCTGGAACAAGCCCAACCTGATGACATTGCCCTGGTTTTACACACCAGTGGCACGACCGGCCGACCCAAAGCTGTATGTTTGGAACGACAACGCGAAATGGCTCTTCTAACTTGCATTAGGTGCCTCTGACCCATCGCAATTTGACTAGGACAATGAGTAAGCTTTAAAATAGTGATATGTGCTTTGGCGCATTTGCTAACCTGTAGTAGAAAACATCCAAGCAACCTATAAACTGACGCAAGAGGATCGCACCATGCTGGTAATGCCCCTGTTCCATGTTCACGGTCTGCTTGCAGGTTTCCTTGCGCCATTGGCCTCCGGTGGCTCTGTCATTGTGCCTTTGAAATTCTCCGCCTCGGAATTCTGGTACGATTTCATACAACACAAGGCAAATTGGTACACAGCCGTACCGACGATTCACCAGATCCTGCTCAGAAATCCACCCCCCAATCCCAAGCCCAACATCCGGTTTATCAGATCATGCTCATCTCCACTGTCTCCTAAGACTTTCCATGAACTAGAAAAGACATTCGATGCTCCGGTCTTAGAGGCGTATGCCATGACTGAAGCTGCGCATCAAATGACGAGCAACCCTCTTCCTCCCGGCAAGAGACAGCCTGGTAGCGTTGGCATTGGACAAGGTGTAGAAGTCAAGATTCTTGATCAAGAAGGAAAAGAGGTTCCTCAAGGCAAAGAGGCCGAGATTTGTATTCGCGGTGAAAATGTTACCAAGGGCTATCTTAACAATCCCGAAGCCAACAAGTCTTCCTTTACGAAGGAGGGATTCTTCCGTACCGGCGACCAGGGAAAGCTGACAGAGGACGGTTATGTGATTATAACTGGTCGTATTAAGGAACTCATCAACAAAGGTGGTGAAAAGATTAGCCCAATTGAACTGGACAACGTAATAGCGCAAAACCCAGCAGTCTCAGAAGCTGTCAGCTTTGCCATTGAAGACGAGATTTACGGCCAAGACGTAGGACTCGCTGTTGTTTTGAAAGACGGCAAGAAGCTCAGCGCTGAGGAGCTGAAAGCCTGGCTTTCAGACAAGGTTGCCAAATTCAAACTCCCCAAACAGGTATGGGGTTTCTGAAACCAAAGAGAACATGGCCTTGCTAATGTATTCTAGATATTCTTCACTGAAGTTATGCCCAAAACTGCGACAGGCAAGATTCAGAGGAGACTTGTGGCCGAAGCGATGCTCAAGAAGGCGCAACGCCAGGCTAAACTATAAAGCTCGCATACTCCCCTTACAGTATGCGCTTCAATACCCTTCATTAGACTTTCGCATTCCGGCCTCCCATAGATGGCGATAGGTAGAAATAGATCTTTCGGATCAGGACCTGTCAAAAAATCTCGAATTCAATTTACCAATGCTCCACAACCATTACCCCTCACAGCCAATACCTCTCATATCCCAGCTTCTTGTGTCCCCATTCAACTTCGTATGCGCCCTTCTGTGTACAACCGTCATCTTGTCATTCTCTAGTAGATATAGATCCACCTAGTCATGTATTATGCAACATTTCAATCACGTAAAGGAGGTATCAATATGGTTTATATCCCTCTCTAGGCCTGATTTAGCTTCTCTAAGCCTGTCCTAGTAGGACTTTACTATCAAACTACATCAAAATCGAATTAGTTAGCTTTAGATTAAGCGAAGTGCTGTCAGAGATGTAATCCGGTGTGACGAGGAAGGGCGTGGTGGGGTACGCGGGGGTCAACAGGAAGGTTTATTAACCATTTGCCTCGGTCCCACCTGACCACGACGAAGCCTTGCCTTGCCTATACAGACAGATTGTGCTCATAAAGTACATATATACCCCGCCTACAGAATCATCGCATGCAGTGCTTTCGAATTCGACCTTTACAAACCCTTCTCTTCAAGTCCCCTTTACAATCAATACCTTTCCGAGGCGTACCCAAACATCTCGAATACCGAGCATTCACACGAACTATGGCAAGCTCTACGCCCACCCAGGAATGGCTTGTCATTGCCCCCGACTTTCCAGATGTATTGCAAAAGCGATTCAGCGTAAGACCGGACCATATCAACGCCATTGTTAATGAGCCGGAGACATTTTGGCTCTGGGGAGGTAAGTCACACTACCCGCAATAGCAAACTGGCCAATTGAGCTGGAGGTTAATGAACGTAGGTGCGATGCTCGAAGAACCTATCAAGCCGGGTGACACTTCCCCGCCCAAGGCAAAGGGTAGTGCCATGTTGATTGGAGCGAACAGCAAGGAAGAGGTGATTGAGCGATTGAAAAAGGATGCCTATGTTACGAACGGGGTATGGGATTTCGAGAAGATACAAATCATCCCGTTCAAGTCTGCGATCAGGAGGGCGATGTAGGATAGATGATGTAGTTGAGGCGGAGTCCGAACGATTACAATCTTCATCGATACAACTATCTACCACACCGTTATCTTTTGAAGGATGTGACTAACAGACAGACTCTGTTGCACTTGTCCAGGACAAGTCAGGTCATTCTCGGGTCATTGCGGAGGCGTTGCGCTGGCATTGTGAGCCCCTAAACAGTATCTGGATATGTGGCTTTTACGATTCACGTAGGAGGGGCAGTGGGAAAGGTTGAAGGGACAGTGAAACGCGCAAATAATCCTGCCAGCCGCATCGGTTTATCAAGACGAACGAACCCTGCACGTGAACCCGTACCGGGGCAGTTCTCAGCCTCAAAACCGCAGTCCTTGCGCGTTCCAAGGGGTTGCTTTCACCCTTCCAGCCGGGGTCCAAGCTCCTACTGTGGCTAGAGACGTCACGCCAAGTCCAAGCTGATCTCAATCAAGAAACGGGCCAGATGAGCAGTGTTAAATTATTATTTCACTCAACGCGCCCTCATCCTTTTTTTCCCCTACGCGACCTAATTGCAGGCTCCGTCGCCCTCTGACCCTTTTTGTTGCTGAAGTCCGTCTCCCCAAGCAGAAAACGGCTGAACCAAGGTTCTTTCTCCGTACTCCGTACTTTGCCCACGCCCTACTACTGGCGCGACCGTTGCTTTTGAGCCCTCCGCTCACGTCATTCGCAACCTCAACTTCATCTTGGACAGCGCATTGCCATTAACGCATTGCTGTGAGCGACCCCCGACTTATTCCCCTTCATCTCCTTTCTATTGCATATCTAACATTGGGCGCTCGAATAGTATCCCGCGCACAAAATGCCCGCAAAACGCAAGCGATCTAACACCGTCGCCTCAGTCAAAGACTCCGCACTTGAGGTCGCACAGCCATCTTCACGGGATGCCTCCAGTGAAGACGCCGTCGACCCCGTGCTTCAGGAAGTCAGCCAATTGAAGCAGAAACAAACAGATTCGCCTCAAGGTCCGTCCAAGAGAGCAAGGTCAGAAAAGAATGGACTGGAAGGTGAAGACGGCCAAGGGGTGGCGACTCGTGCAAGCAAACGCGGCAAACGAAGCTCCCTCAAAGTCGACAGCGAAAAGGCGGCTGCGCTAGAACGCGCCGAACATGGTGAAAATGGTGAAGGAGGAACCATGAAGATGCCCGATCCGCCCAAGGCTGGTTTGGTAGACCCCGCAGGCGGCTATAAGACCAATCCCCCGCCTGTCGGTCGGCCTGTGAGGGTATATGCAGATGGAGTGTTTGATTTGTTCCACATTGGGTATGTTCCTCACGAAGCAAATCGGTATGCCAGAGCTAATTTCTGTTTTTAGACACATGCGACAACTCCAGCAAGCGAAAACCGCATTCCCAGATACATACCTGATAGTAGGAGTTACTGGTGACAAGGAGACTCACCGTCGGAAAGGTCTCACGGTTCTCTCAGCAAGGGAACGTGCCGAAAGTGTCCGTCATTGCAAGTGGGTCGATGAAGTTGTAGAGGACTGCCCTTGGATTGTTGCAGATGCGCCGGAATTCCTAGAGAGACATCAAATTGACTATGTGGCACACGATGATCTCCCATATGCTGCTGACGAAGGAGACGATGTCTATGCACCGCTCAAGAAGAGAGGAATGTTCTTGGTTACCCAGAGGACAGAAGGATTAAGCACGACGGGTATCATTACGAAGTACGTGTCTGGCGCTCATGGCCTTACCAATAATAGCTAACAAGCGACAGGATCGTGCGTGATTATGATCAATATATCGCACGACAGCTCAAGCGTGGTACCTCGCGTCAAGAACTCAACGTTTCCTGGCTCAAGAAGAACGAGTTAGATTTGAAACGGAACGTGGCAGAGCTTCGGGATAGTATCAAGGCGAACTGGATGACCACTGGTCAGGAATTGAGCAAAGACCTGCGTCAACTATGGCAACCCAGCAGACCCGCAAGTCCGGCGAGGACTCCGACGACGGAAAAGAGTGAAGCTGCCGCATCTGCCGCATCTCCGTCTGCCTTTTCCCGTTTGGGTCATCTGGAGATCCCTCCCCGAGCCTCAAATTCAAATAACGGAAGCTCTTCTGATTTCGCAGCCGGATATAGCCTAGGTCTGATTGGCGGCGTGAGATCTTGGGTGAGTCGCCACAATCCATCTGAAGGATGCGAACTTACTGATCAAACGAATAGATGGCTCGGAGTAAACGTAACCTCAACGATAGCAGGCCAGAAAGTCCAACCAGCGAAGCAAGCTCAGATGAGCGAAGCCCCAAACCTCAAGCGAGAGGTAGGACGGGCAAACACACAGAGGATGAGGTGGTCGCTGGTACGAAAGCATAAGCATCGACAACTCAACAGCTGTTCCCCTAGACGCCATGTAATGATGTTCAAATTTACGGGCTTCAAAAACTCTTTTTCATTCGTCAAAAGGCCCACTTTCCTTGATATTTGTGCTCCAGTGCAGGGCTTGTTAGGCCATCTTACTGCGTCTTGAATGCGCAAGCGAAAAGGAAGCAAAGCCCCCCTGACATTCTTTGGTTGATTTTGCTTCCAGGTCGTGTGGGTTTCACTGTCAAAAGCCGGAAGCAAACGACAAGCGCTGATGTGCTTGTTCATTTGCTGGCCGAGACCGATGTCGCTGCTTCTCATCCTAATGTCTATTTCGTATAATACATCCTTCACTGCGGTTATCTGTGGCTCGGTCTTTATTGAAGAAGGCGTTGGATTGTTGTAGTTCCATTCTTCTCCTAAACAAGCCTTTCAATATGCGGCTTGAATTAAGCAGGTGATTGTAGTTTTCAATTTGCTCATCACGCCTGTCCTACCACAATCAATGAGACTTTGCCTTGCAGGTTCTCTTTATCTAGATTCTCTGTCCTGCTTTGTGAGTGCAGACAGCGTGCGTCTACACACCAGTTTCTGCATACCTGTTTAAGACATTCACAGACACGGTTCAAGCCATACAGACTCAGACAGAGCGAGCTGACAACATATCCTATCGTGCCATCCTCAACAAGGTACTTATCTGTCATACAATCAGCAGATCCCCAGAATACGCAGTGAAGACAACATCATCCGACGCTCTTATCCCGGTGACGAATCACCATCGACGGAAAAAGTTAGTGTATCAAGGAGTACAGTGGACAACCTTGAAAGGAAGATGTGCCTCGTCATGTTCTCGTTGGGGAATTGTGGGTGTCCTCCGGTACCAAGTGTGCCGTATCAACAAGCATGCCCAGAAGCATTAAGTAGACGGCCCATAAGAGCATGCAGTCCAGGACATCGACGAGCAAAAGTGCTCTTCCACAACCAACCATGTGGCATGTGCCGACAGATTGCCAGAGAAAAGCTACGATCGGATCGATGGGCAATGATGCGGAGCAGATGGTCTTCTCAAGTTTGGTAGGAGTTAGTTTGTGTTGGGGAGAGAGGGGGAGGGGTTGGTTGATAGTGAGGCTGAGTAGGGTCAAGGAGTCAAGTATCGTGAGACTTTGAAGGGGGGCTCTAGGAATACTAGGTTGAATGTCGTGACGCTGGGGTCGGATGTATTTTCCTAGTGTCCTGTAGGTGGACTATTTATTATTCATATACTCCGTACTCTAGAGTTGGGAGACCGGGCAGTCGGCCGCCTTGTCTTGGAGGATTGGTGGTTAGCGGCAGCAGTAGAAGCGTTCGAGACGCCGGCCAAGGGCAGGACTGACTGCAGCCTAGGATGCTGTCGAGAATGATTAAGGCAGGCCTGCTCGCCTTGCTTTTTGCTACTTAAATAGATCCACTTTTCTCCTTGCCATTCTGCGTGAAGGCTGCATGCGGTCAGAGATCAGAGGCAGCGATGCAACCATATCGTGCCATCCCAAGCATCATCCTTCCCCCCTCATCCTATATCTACAAACAACCCGGACAGCATCACGTCTATGAGTCGCCGCACTGTTTTTGATGCCTTCTCAGCAGCGTCAGTCAGCGCGTCCGGATGGATATCACGGCCCGTCATCGTCGTGTGTTCTTGCTCGGCAATATGACATCGCTGACTCTTGACTTGTCTGACCCAACAGCTGAGCGCTTCTAACAACGAACGATAGACACTGGACAGGACAGGCACAGGACAGGCACACCGAGCGAGAGAGCGAGCGAGGTTCTTCCGTTCGCAACGATCCCACTGGAATGGTAAAGGCATTGCCCTTTCCCGCATCCTTTTTTATCCGGTGACGCGGCTGCGTGCTTAGCATGGCACGTAAGGATCTCATATGCGTGCGTGGGGAGGAGTCGAGAAGCAAGAAGCAAGAAACGGCAAACGGCAATACGGATGGATTATCGATGTTCGGGTGAGGCCAAAGGACCGCCGACCTGCGACCGTGGAGAAAAGATATCCATGCTGGCCGCAACCCAGATTTCCCAGCTACCCACCTTTTTTCACTGCAATTGCCATCATCCACCAGCGCCTGTCGGACAGATGATGGGGATTGTCAATGCCATGCCGCGCTGCGAAACATAATCCTGGAAGGCGGCAGTGGCAGCAGCGGTGGTAGGGAATGGTGGTGGTGGTGGTGGTTGGCGGTCACTACTTGGGTGCTGGTGGTGGGCGGTGGTGGTGGGGGAGCCGCTTTGCTTTTGCTTCCTGCTGGTGGGTGCTGGGACCCCCCAAGTCCTTCCTGTCCGTCTGTCTATCATTCAGTCTTTCTGTGCCTGTGCATCTCGTCAACTCTTGTCCGCCCCGCCCCGACAGCCTCACTTTTTTTCCCTCTCTCTCTTTATCCAAGGCTTGACAGTCCAAAGCGCGGACCAGGCAGACCAGGCATGCGGCTACAATTAACCAATCTCGGCTGGCCGTCGCCGGACTACAGGCCAGCATTGGCTGCTCTGCCAAAAAGAAGCTTCGTACAGTGCTGAAGGCTGACCCCATCGCGCTCGCGGTGGTGCAACGGACAATGGCGCTGGAAAGCAACCGAGGGCCTCCAGTCCAGGTCAACGACATTCTTGAGGCGGTGTGACATCCTGGAAGATGCTTGCTTTTGCAGCGCGCGCTGTTGCAGTGTCGCCAATGCCAATGCCCCCGAGGTCTCGCCCAGCGCAGGGCTTACAAGTCCCCGTTGAGCACACCCAACCTGCGCCAGCCGCGCCATGATCGTGGTGGCGATCACGAATCCGTCTACCGGAGGGTCAGGATGGTTCTAGTAAACCGAGCGACATTTTTCGCGCGCTCTTTCTCCACGTCCCAGGCCTGCCGCGATACTTGTACAATGTACCCGCCATTTAACTCCGATTGCTGCAAATGCAAGGGCTTTCTGTGTTCTGCTTTCAGTACCCTCAAGAAACATTGCACAACCGGGTCAGCATAATTCTGAATTCCGCACCTTACCTCTCATCTTACGCCAGACTGGATGCGAGCGCTGGATAACATTAGTCCTGTTTCTCTGTCCTTCATCGTCTTCGTCTTCCTCTTGTCCACCTCCGGTCCTTGACCTTGTCGTGCACTTCCGCAAACGTCAAGCTTTGATCCTCATTCCTGGCTGCCCTCAACGTCCCACCTTGACCGCTCCCCCCATACTATGTACTTAAGGGCAAGGCCCTGAGCTATCTCTCTCCAGCCCCTCTGGCCAACATGATCGCCTAGGAAAAAGGTATGCCCTGGTGCTTCGACGCCCTCCCACCTCCCTCTCCCCCTCTATGCTTGTCTGACTCGGAGCTGGCCAATCTCAACTGTCTGGCAACTGGTTCATGCGGCTACCCGCAGCTGTCGGTCAAACAGCCTACGAACACGTTTTCAGCTTGTGTCTCGACAAACCGAGCAGTATCTTGTATGGTTTGGCAGCTAACCTGTCTCAGTTCACGCTTGCATCCGTTTTGCCCGTACTTCTGACCGTTCGCGCGCGCTTTCCACATCAATAGACAAATACCCCTTGGACGTTCCGTCATCTTCCCTGGGATACGACCTCCGGGAAACACTCCTTTGCGCTGCTGTCGATGACGGCTGGACACAAGCTAAAACGGAAAGGAGACGTCCTTCGCCGACAAAAGAAAATGAACTCCCAGGCCCAGAAGGCTCCCGGCAGCGGCTCCGTCACTTGTGGGTCTGCTGACCAACATTCGTACCATCAATTCCACGAGAGTACCGGTGCCGTGCAGGCAACTGAAGGGAAGGCAACTGGCATGGATCCCGCTGGCCCGGAATGCTACAGGCAATACGCTGTCCCGGATGCGCCAACAAACGAAGATGGAACCGCTATAAATCTTTCTCGGATTTCACACAACCAGTCGCCACCTTTGGAAGATGTTCTTGCCACCAGGATGCGGCTCGATGAACATGATATCCCAACACAGCTTTTCGAGTTGATCAGAAGCATGACCGAAGGCATGGAAGGAGGTGAAAGAGCAGAAGCTTTTCTTTATGCGAACCCATTCCCACCGATCACCCGGCATTCATTGGGCGAACTAGACATCCAAAATATTATCAGCAACATCAAACTTAGGCATGACGTCAACTTCGATCGCGATCTATCTTTCAGACCAAACCTTGACGGTACCAAAGGAAGGGAGAAGATCAAGGCAGCTGAAAAGTACTGGAATGCTCTTACTGCAGAGTTGTACTTGTACGTCCGATTGTTTCAAGGCGCCCCCTCATATTCCACTCTGGGAACCGCACCCTGGTCTGCTCTCATCGAACAAAGCAAGAGGAGGATACCGATCATGTTCAACACCATCAGAGATATTTTGAAGAACTTGGTACCGGATCGAGACCAATCAAGAGTGGATGAGCATCTGGATGTGGCAATGTTGATGCAACAAATCGAAAGAGGTGTTTGTGACTTGGTCAAGTTGTCCGAGTGGCTGGCGCATTTGTTGAAGGAACACTGTGCTCCTATGCGTGATGCTTGGGTTGACAGCATGGTAGATTGGACCAAGACAGGAGTTTCTGAAAACCGTCCTGAATTGATCGTGAAGGGATTACGAGAGTTGCTTGGAATTTTGGAGGCAATGAAACTGGTAGGTTGGATAACCTTTATCTTATCAAGATGTACTAATCGTATGCAGGATGTTGCAAACCATCAGATAAGGAACCTCCGCGCACTGCTCATTGAGGATACGATTCATTTCGAGAGGACCTATCACTTGAACAGGATCGCCAGAGGTCGAATCCATGTAGAGTCAGCTCAACATTGGTTTGCTAGCGAGTCGATGCGATTACGGCAGACCTTGCCTGAGTCGTCCCTGGCTAAGGATCCCTTGCGTGTACAACTTGATCTTTTCGTTCACGCATTAGTACCACGCATCATCTCAAGCAACGACGACTTCCCTGAAACCTTCTATCTCGATGCCGAACGCCTCCGTATCCTCAGATCAGAACTTCATGATTTGGTGTTTGTCGAGATATGTTTCCAAGCGTTCGACTGGTTATTGAAATACGTTCAGTATAAAGGCACGGTGTCCCACAATTTTAGGCAAGCGCTCCGCAACTCCCTTACTGCAATCACGGGTGAGGGATCAGCCCGTAAGTGGATAGTGAACATTGAGTATATCTCATTGGAACTAGTGCGGCACGCATCTCAATTGTGCGGATGCGAGCACACCTACTATCCCCAGATTGTTCAAGAGACAACCAGGGTTCTTCAACGACAGTTCGATTCATTCTCAGAATACGCAATTGAAATGGAAAAGGCCATTCTGCCTCAAGTCCTCAACTGCGTTAACCAACATCTCCACTCCTCGCCCATCGACATGTTCAACATGCTCATCCCATCTACGAACCCACCACCTCCACCGCCGCCATCATCTCATCCAAATACGACCCTCCACCGCACCTCCCCCGATTCATCCATTTCAGCACCACTACCAGATCAGCTCACTGGGTTAGTGCAGCGCATCACCCACATTGCATTACTGCATTGGCGAATATGGGGACCGATCGCATACGTTCTACCTGAAGAAAAAGAATCCACCCAACCTCCTCAAACAAGCAATCCCCTTTCCTCACCGAAAGGTCACGATATGCAGACTGTTGCGCCCGAAGAACCCGCCTCTTCAACCGTAACAGCCAACACACCACCTACCTCACAGTCTCAACCCGCGCATCTCGCAAGCCAAGCATCCGAAGCATCGGCCTTGGAATGAGACACTTTCCTTTTTTTCATTTATCTTTCTATCCTGTCGTTTTTCCGCGCACTTTTTGTTTCGCATATTGACGAAATGATGTTAAATGACATGCATGCAGCGATGAATGCATGTCCTTTGTCATTTCTGAACCATTTTTATACGTTTTCTTCTCGACAATGATCCAGCAGTTCACTCTGGACCTATCAGCTTCTTATTTCCTTTAACTCTTTTGTATGACATCACATGAGGACTCATATTTTTTTCCTTTTATTCTAACCATCACAAGAGGGGAGTACATTTTCATGTATTGCATTGGTACATGTAATCAGGAGATTCGATTTAATCTTCTTGATTTTGTTGTGCAAAACAAAGACGGAATTTTGTCTAGAATTGTTTTGGCTGAGCCCTGGTTGGTTTCCTTCATTGGAAAAAAGTTTTCTTTATAATTGGAATCTGTCTGAACACACTAAGCTAAGGGAAAGTCAAAGTTTTCTGAAAACAGGAAAAGCTACATTTACCTTGCGCGCTCTCGCTATATCATCTTTCTTTTTTTATGTTTTAGTATGGGAAAAGGGTTGGGAGGGTCGGAAGGAAGGGATTTGGGTTTTTGTTGTTTCGATGGATTGTTAGGCATTTTCTGCATTGCGTGGAGCATCATTTTTTTCTTTACGTGTTTTTTTTTTTGGTTTATTAGGGAGGAGAGTGGCTTTTACATTGCCTTGATTTTCACATCCTCAATCCTCATCCTTGCTCTGCATAGTACAGAACAATACTGGATAGGATAGGGTGGGAAGTGTAAGGATTAGTTGGGAAGTCAGTGTATGTTGAATAGGTTTTCTCTTTTTATTATGTTTTTATTATACCCCGTAGTTAGCTAGTTTTTCTTCTCTTGAGTATCTTCTATTTGAATGGAAAGAATTGAATTGAATTGGAATGTGATTCCACTCTTTTGAGATTGTCTTGTTCGGTATTGTGTGGGTGTCCATATTCAACGTGTCATATCATCACCGTCATTTATATATACGCATACATCCACCGGCTCTTCTCACAATGATGCCGACGATTATGCTGGAGAGAAGGGTGAAGGAGGTGAGGCTGTAGATTAGGACGGAGCGGTCGCTGCAGGCGGTTACGAGGATGGTAGACAGCTGTTGCTTGGTGTTTAAGCGAGCACGGGTTTGTGGGTTGAGAAAGGCGGAGTCATATAGCTGGGTGATGAGGGAAATAAGAGATAAGAGGTTGTTAAATGTGACGGAGGTGCGCCAGAGATACATACTTCGTAGGTGGTTAATGTTTCTTACCTTTTGTGATAGCGGGGCGGGGGCCCGGGAAATTTTAGGATCTAATCATCCCTGTAAGCGATCGTTATTGTGCTGGATTTTGCTTTTTTATGATTGGTTCGTTTGGACTTCACTTATTCGGTTTGCTTTATAAAATAGATGTATTTTTGTCGTGATTATTGGATATGTGGGATTAGGTGGTGGTTTTGTTGGGTTTTTTACTTGGGATGCAGATATTTGGTTTTTTTTTCTGGTTTGGAGGACGCGTGGGTAGGGTGTTGGGGAAATGAATGTATTGAGTGAGATATTAGGAGGGTAAGTGAGAAGATAATAAAGAGAGGAATGGTTATAAATCGTGCGTGGGGAAATAGAAAGGATGTGTATGAAGACGGTTAAGTCTTGATCAAGAAGATGATCCTATTAGCACACGACTACACTACATTGTAAAGGGGCAATTAGTTAAGTAAGTACATCTCTAGAGCAAAATGAAAGGAAACCAAGAAGAAAAAAAAGAAATAAACATACAAGCGGTTCGAACTAGAATATAGTACAAACGTAGAGCCAACTTCACTAACAGCGTGTTTGAGCTAGGTGTGGACGCCCGCTGTTTCGATTGGCCCTCGTTGGAAGGTGAGGGAACTTGTGATGGATATAGTAGTTATAAATTCACTTGGATCTCGGGTTTTGAAGGCTGTGTACGTGGGCATTATGTGTGAAGAACGTGTGTATATGTTTGGTTTTGTTTACCTAGGTATGTTGTGACAACCCGTTTGAGCAAGCGTTCCTTCCTACTTCAAACAGTGACGTCGCTTTGGTTCAAGTTCCCCGCCTTCACTACACTGATTCTTCTTTTCTTCAAATCATTCTTTTGCAATTTCGCGGATCTGGTTCCCTTGTGCTTTGAGTATTTAGTTTCCTATATAATCCTCTGATCTCTGCAGTAATCTCCTCTTGAATTTTTCTTCCCAACTCCTATTTTTGGTCATCGAACGCCACACTCAAGGACAGGTGAATGGTTCATAAAGCCCCGTGTACCCTCAACATCATCTAACGTATCACAGGTTCTTCTCTGCCATTGTCCATGGATTCATCCTATTCAGATCCACCAGCAGGCCAGCTACAAGCGATGAGCGTGACCACTGATACCGTCAACGCAAATGATGCGCCATCTTCAGGAAAATCCGCTCCCCGTCAACCACAAGTCACTGGAAGTAACTGCGCAACGGCGACTGTTGTCGTAGGCCTCAAGGAAAGGAAATTCGTCGTACACCAGGATTTCTTGACCCATTACTCTCCTTTCTTCCGTGCCGCATTGACTGGTTCTTTCAAAGAGGCCGAGGAAAAAGTAGTGAAGCTACATGATGTCGAGGAAAATACCTTCATTTTCACGCTCCATTGGCTATACCACTAAAGGTTTCCTGGAGAGTCACCCTCCGATGATGAGGCCCTTGTAAAATCCTGGGCTAACGGTCCAGCTGATTTTATTGGGGAAGAAAAATCGAGAAACCTTATTTCCTTGTACCTATTTGCAGACAAGTACCAGATTCTACAGTTGCGACGGACTGTACTCGATCATCTCTTTGAGCACAATTCACAAAAACGTTGATGTCCGTGGTATGGTTCAATCAATCGGGTCTTTGAAGAAACTGTCGAAGGATCACCCTTACGCCAATACGTGGTTGACATGTACATTAAATACACTAGTTCCGTATTCTACGCACTTATATTCGACAGAGACCCTGAGGCATTGAATATACAATTCACGAACCAACTATTGCAAAGCTATGCCGATATTAGCTCTCGAATACGAGCTGAATGGCTCAAGCCTGACTACGAGCTCGATATATGCGATTACCATGAGCATGCCAATCAGGAAGAGCGAGAGGCGTGCCAAAAAGAAATGCGCGAACAGGCCAAGCACAAGGACATGAAATGAAGGAATCAATCTCAACTTAGATCATTGCATCTACACTGCTTCATTCTATCTAGGAGCACCAAGGAACAATCCCCCATATTTCTGATATCTAGCTCTCAAATCAACTAGCTTACCCAATCTATCATAATTCTCCTTTGTATCGATACCAAGTCTCATGTTCGAAAGAAACAAAACCATACCTGTGAACTTAAACATGTAAGTTATTACTATCCAACAACCTAAATATTAGGCTAAAAGGGCAGTGACTTCATATTACAGCCTAGTAAGGAACTCTCTATAAGGAGGCCGTCTACGGCACTAGATAGTTTATCTTTAATCATCAATCACCCATACTTGAAATAATATCAGCTATCTAGCATTCTGTGACAGTGAAGCAACCTATTCCCTTCGAGAACTAGAACAATGAGCCCCGGCTACTATATCACTCACTCACTCACCCACCCACCTCCCAAGCACACTTATCCCATAAACTGCTACACGCGCCGTCGGCCGACTAAACAGATTTTCGAACATCAAAATCTAGGAATTCTAGCTCGATGTTCGTGATTTGATTATGATAGCGAAATAGTTCTAGCTTCTAATTGGCTAGGATGGGCGCGTTGGTATCGTGTTTTATCGGTTTTATATCTGGACGGCGCGTGTAGTGGATTATGGGATATATTTAGACTCTTCTCTCTCTCTCTCTCTCTCTCTCTCTCTCTTTCTCACATGCTAGATATCTACGGAATATATTAAACTTAAAGTACTCTATCTACCACCAATGACACATAACCTCATCCCCAGCATCTTCACCTTAGCCTCCACCATAGCCTCCACCATACCTCAAACCTCATACCTCCAATTCTTTTCACTCCATGATCTTACTTTATATAACCCAATTCCTTATAAAAGCTTGAAGGTTGGAAAGGTTTGATACCGAACATGTAGGAGATGGTATGGTGATGTAAGTATAGGATTGAAGATGGGAGATGTTTGGGTATAACATTCTGAAGGGGGGTTAATTGGATGTGAGTATTTACTTCGGATTTCTATGTGTTATCGGTATTGTTATGTATTCAAGGGGATAAGCTTTTTTGATAGTGGAGACTGTTAGTGGGAAGGTCAATATGGTAATTAGATAATGATGTAGATTTGAATGGGTTGGTGATTATCAGGATTGAAATGCATGCTTGATACTGATATTTAGATCTGATTATGTGAAGGATAGGAATAGGCTGTGATCTATTGAATCATATTCATTTGGATTTAGTTAGCGAATTTGCATTGAATGACCTATCTACTATATTATACTAATCTATTGCCACCCGAAGCCCTCAATTAGAGCGAAGACCCTAAAACTATGCATACTCAACAGAGATAGGCATGTGAAACCCTATATGATTTCAATATTAGGAGCATTTGGGTTGAGAATCGTGTCACTAGACCAACTTCCCAATAAAGTTAGGTTTGGAATTTAGATACCTTGATGGCAAAACTAAGAATGTGGAATAGTTAAATCCGGTGTGGTGGGATTGGCCATCTAGGTGCTCGTACCTTTGATAATAAGGTTTGTGGGGCAGGTATAAACCGTTAGGCCATTTCCCGCCGGATCAGCATCCATGGAAAATGGTTGAGATTTCCAGCGGTGGCGGTGCGCTACGGAAACGGTCGCTACGGTAGATTGGCATGGAATTTGAGATTTGTCGATGGTGATGACGATGGGGATTTTAGGAACGTTTAAGGGGGCGAATCAGTTGGGATGGGGATTGGTGGGTTTAGGTGTTTGGTCCTTTAGTTGGATAGGTGGTTTGCGGGGTATGAGGAAGCTGTCTAATAGGACCGAAGTTCGATGTGTTTATCTACTATATGTATATATGTGAGGGGTAGATAGTGGATAGTGTCCGAGGAACCAGAAATTGGGATGAATGAATGCGGATGCATTGCATGCTCATACATGATGTTGTGAGTCGTTGAGATAAGACTTGCCCTTTTATGCGAACGATCCAGTCCATTCTTCAAAATGTGCCAAGGGCTTGTCGGTCCCGACATCCAGACCCAGTATCTGTCATTTCGTTTAGAATATATGGGGTCTTCAGTTGAAGACCCAATCCAAGTGCGTGGAGGGACTTGTCGTCGTTGAGGTTGCAGCAGGATAAGCATTCGCTGCAGTGCAACAAACTGGTGTTTGGATGCCGATTACGGTACCCTGAGCGATTGGTTGGTTGAGTTCAGGGTTATCACATGTGGTGAAACCATGCATGAATAGTAGTCTAGGCCCTTTGCAGGTTAGCAAGGGGTCCTTGTGGATGGCCCAAACCGTCGGATTTTGTAGTGTCAGCATTTCTCTGGCTACGAGATTCATATGCCAATTGCGCCAACGGGAATGAAGTGCATCGGCCGGGGAAGTGGTTACGAGCCGATTATGCGTATGACGGGATCATGGCAGAAGTTTGATTGGAGACGACCTGGAGATGAGAAGTTATTCTGGAGCAGAGTAAACACAAAACCTACTTAAAACGGCCCGGATTGCATAGGGAAGGCAGGCGCGTGACAGCATACTCGATTTAGATGATCCTTGCCCCCTCCGCATCTCAGCAATGCGATGAGCCAATCAAGAATGCAATACGTTGACAGCAGCAGTCGACCTGCACCTTTCACACTTATTGTGAGATATGGAAACTCAATGGCGTTTATGCCTGACTGTCCGCTCGACATTAGCTGTACAGATAACTTGAATGCGGCATTTTCAACCAAGTTCGTAGCTGCCTGTTAAGTGGGCTGACCGTGGATTGTCTTCAATATATCGTACATGTTTCCTGGACTTCCGCGGACGTCTGTAAGCGGAGACGGCAGTTGATGAATTGCCGGAGTGCGGATTGTACAGGCAGAAAGTATTGGAAATCGAGATCAATACGCAACAGGATGGATTCTACAACGTGACCAGTCATGTTGTATGGTGGTCCAGATGCAGTTCGCCAGTCGCGTACGCGAAGGTTCCCTTCATTTTGCCACTAACATCGGAGGATATGCGGTAAAGGAAGACGAGATTACCCTGACGACGTCGGAATCGATGTATCGTCTGCCGCCAGACTGGGCCATTATTGAATCAAGGGAGGCTGCAGAAAGAAATCTCTGCACAGCCCAGTGGGTACGGCGCAGGTTCAACGTAGGGTGATTCTCCACCGTAGGCCATGGCGGGCATTGCGAGTTTCCCATCAGCGTCAGCCTATGCCATAGGGAGGCCGACCCATGCACCCATGCGTAGCGAGGGCGGAAGTACTAGTAGGATGCATGATACGGGCCGTGGACTCTAGACAGCAGGCAGTGGAGAAAAGTGGTACTGGAAACGGGGGAGAGAACAGAACATGGAGGCTATACAGGGCCAGTGTGGAGACTGCGGAGAATAAGGAAGACGGCAATTAGAAAGCGTACCCGACGGACCAGATGCTATAGGCAGGGTGGCAGGCAAGTCAAGAAAACGG
>AJFL01000911.1:0-18425 GCA_000467735.1 Rhytidhysteron rufulum CBS 306.38 | reverse complement strand
GAAGAAGCGTTTCGAATCGGCCAAGGGGCCATAAATCATCGACGGCGAAGGAGCAAGGCGAGACGGCTGCTGGGGGTGGTCGAGCAGGAGTCGTGCATGAAGCGAGCCGGGTTTTAGAAGCAGTCGGCTTGAAGAGGCAAGCAGGCACGTGTGGTATGGTATGAGTGCAGTATAGAGGATTGTGGTGTTGAAGAGCGAGATGGAGTTGGAGCAGCCAGTAAGAAAGGCAAGATGGCCCACGTGAAATTTGGCTGCTGGGGTCGATGTAAGCTCTCAGTGGGCGGAGGAGCGAGAAGGATTCAGAGAGCGAGATGTCGATGGGTTGCCGCGACGGCGGGTGTGGGTCTCTCTTGCCTAGGCCTGGGTGTTCTTGGCCCCCTGTCTGCGCCTGTTACGGGGGAGGTAGGGGCAGGCATGTCTGCATTTCCCCCCAGCACCCACTACCACTCGCTCATCATGATAAGTAGAAGGTAGTTTATCAATTGCCTCGCCCACGCTCATTTGCACCGCTCTCTCTCGTTCCATTATTCTTCTTTTTCTTCCTCACTCACCCGCTCTTTCAATCCCCTGCCCTCTGCTCGCCTTGATCTCTTCCAATTGCACTGCTGCTACTGCTGTTGTTGACCCAGCCACGCCGTTGCGGCGACTCGGCTGCTTGAACTTTTCTGCTGCAGGGCCGTCGTCTGTTGCGTCATTGGTCCAGTTTAGTTCGCCTTTGCCCATCTGGCCGTCTCGATTGGGGAGCAACGTCAGCTGCATTCGGGAGAGAATCGACGCCAGGCGTAGCCGTCAACTGGCGTACCAAACCTTCGAGTCGCCGTTTATCTGTGCCCACTCATCCTTCGCCGTCGTTACCCAGCCGCCCAAGGTTCGTTCGTTCGTTTCCAAGCTTGCTCTTGCTGTCGCGCCCTTTCTCCTCCTGCATGGGCCAACGACTGCGGACGGGAACCACAGCTCAACCCCCGGTGGTCCGCATCTGATACAAAGACACCACTCTCCCCTCCGTCCCTCTCATTCCCTTTCCTCGGCCTCTCTCGCTCTCTCACCGTCCGCCTGTATTCACGAGTATGAAATACGGCGAAACCCTTCGCCAGCGTTCCATTCCTGAATGGGGTCATCGTACGTCCCACATTCCTCTCTGATGTGCTTGTACCACATGCTAACCGGGTGCACAGATAACATTGATTACGATTTCCTCAAGGACCTTATCAAGCAAAATACCACCCCCGGCGAAGGCACCGCCATCTCCATCCCCGGCCAGGGCGACACCGCCGAACATGCCTTTGGAGGTTACTTCTTCCAGGTGTTACAAGCCCAACATGATCGCATTAATCTCTTCATAAGAAGCAAGAGTGGCGAAATACAGAGACGATTGGAGCACATCAGCAACCAGCTAGCTAAGCCCATTGCACCACCTCGGCCAGGCGTGCCATTGCGCGCCAG
Source organism: Rhytidhysteron rufulum CBS 306.38 (assembly GCA_000467735.1). NCBI lineage: Eukaryota > Fungi > Ascomycota > Dothideomycetes > Hysteriales > Hysteriaceae > Rhytidhysteron > Rhytidhysteron rufulum. The sequence goes on along the minus strand of AJFL01000911.1, from coordinate 16,982 downwards.
AGTCGTGGAGAAGTACGCAAAGTACGACGCAGACGTGTCAAAGTAGGTCGACTTCATATCTGGGGCAATCGTTCAAAATACTTATCTGTGGTACTCTAGAGCCGGTGAAGAAATCAGATCATTGTCGAGGTTCAGCACTACCCAACGTACAGGTTTCCTCAAGATCTTGAAAAAGTACAAACGATGGACAAGAGACCCAGAGCTTGGAAGGCGTTTCAAGTCAGAAGTGACGGATATGCCCAGCAGTTTCTTCCAATTGGACTTGGGCTACCTCCTAGACCAATACATTGATGTTCTCCAGGCTGTACGAGCCCCATTTCAAGGTTCAAACATTGCTTCCAAGAGCTTCCCCTCTGCTACTAAAGATGCAGTGCCTTCGCGCATTGACAAAGCCATTGAAGATGGGTGCGAGGTAGACTATGACACAACCTTGTCGACAATACCTCTTGGAACGTATGGGAGTAAGGCAGCCTATTGGATCCACCCGGACAATATGCTTGAAACCCAAGTTCTCCTACTTCAACATATGCGATTGTTTCACAAGAAATCCACCCCCAAAAACTCTGCCCCTGGAACCCCAATGCGCCGTAAATCATCATCCACCGTAAATCACATAACCAATTTTGGTAATGAGGATGAGACTGGGCATTTGATCCTTGATGACCCTGAAAATTTCGCCAAGAAGCAGAACGCGAGTACTGTTGGTGACAGCGAAGAGGCCACAGGTATTATTAGAGCCAGAGGGGCGGGCATCGCACGATGGTCATCTGCTAGCGATGTTGCAGTTGTGGTCGGACTAGTATCGAACCAAGATATCAGTGTATCTGGAGACATACGGACCGCAAAGCTGAAGCGCAAGAAGCTCAAAACATTTCTGGACCCCAGTGTTCCTTTTATGCACAGGCGCAGTTCGGAGGCATCTTCTATTCTGTCCGAGCAGATTGATGAAGCAAGAGGAAATGCCCCCGAGGATGTACTTTCTGTTCGTAAGTGGCTTGGGGAGCATCCTGAAATAAAGCCTATTGCCGGAATTGTTTCCAAACGAACTAGATTCGTCGGCCTCCACAATACGACCGCAGGTGGCATGTGGGCTACTCTGGACAGAGACATTGCGATGAAGGGCGCTCTTGTGGATGATTTGTCCAGCAATGACTGGGAATTGAGAGCTCGCGAAAATTCACAACACTTTCCTCACGCAGTCCTCCAGCTTCGTCTAGAGGGCAATCAATCAGATGATCTCATCAGGGCTTTGGACAACAGTCACTTGGTAGAGAGAGTACGGGGTTTCTCCCTCCAAGCGCATGCCGTCTGGACTTGCTGTCAACCAAGTTCAATGTCGGCACCATTCTGGCTTTCTGCCTTGGAGAAAGATATTCGAAAATTGCCTGCCCAGGTCAAAAGACGACGTAGACAAGTGACCATTGCATCTCCTCAATCGGACTCGCCTCAACATAGGTCTGGTTCTACAACGTCCCTAACGGATGGCCAGACCAGCCAAACTACGCTTCCTTACGAAGAGTCCTCGGCAACCTCTCCTTCATCCTTCCAACCCCCACCTCTACAGGCGTATAAAAAGAAGTCAAGACGGTCCTTCGCTGAAGTGCCTGCTCCAGTACCAGAAAGACCAGCCACAAGGCAGAATTATTGGAACGAATATGACCACCCCGAAGATGGGTCAGATGACGAATACTACATCTATGTAGACCCCAACGAACCTTTCACTTTCCCAGGTCAAGAAGCCCTTTCCAAATTAGCCCAAAAAACCAAGTCCCTCTTTCGTCTCCGCAGAATCCCAGAAGAAGAACCCCTTCTGCCCTCGACCGCGTCCATCACTTCAGCCGATGATCAAAGCGACGATGGAATTCCCGACTACGGCACCGTGGTATCTTCCTCGACCGACACCTCCCCTCCTCAGTCTCGCCACGGAAGTTACTTTAGCTCTCTCTTCCGCTCTCTCCGAAACCCTTACCACGAAACGGCAACCCTTGAATCTCTACGACGGCAAACAGTCCACGAACGCGAGAGTTTCCTCAATCTGCTTGAACAGAGGGATCATGAGCGCGAAATGACCAAGTTCCGCATGTACTCCACCTGTATTGCTGCGGCGGTAGTCATCGATGTGATCTTAGGAATCATGGCTGGGTCTAGTAGGCGCAAGAGGAGAGGCATTGTAGACGGAGCTATCTTATTCGGCACGATAAGTAACCTATTGCTACTAATGATCGCGATGGGGAGTATGCGGAGCAGGAGAGAGAAGGTGGGTTGGCTTCATCAGGGGATCGTATTCCTAGTTACGATCGCAGTAGTAATTGGGGACGTGGAATTATTGATCTGGGTGCTTGGGGATTAAATCAAGGTTTGGAATTTTACCATATTCCTTCCTTAAGTCTTCTTTCCCCCTTCACTTCTTGTATATTTTTCTCTAATTTTACTTTCTTTGTATGGGGGGGAGGGTTCATAGTATCATTGTGGGCGTTTTGGCGGCAGTGCTTAGCGTTTGATACCTACTTGGCTTGTTTGTTGTTTCTTTTCCTTTTGGCATCATGCTTGTCCTTTTTCTTTTACGTCTGGATCCAAGGTTTCTTTTTTTTTTGCAAAAAATGAAACGAGGATTATGTAGATTGTAGATGGATTTGAACGGATTTGGATCTGGATATTTGGAAGCGTTTTTTTCTAGCTTAGGTGTTAAGGGATATGTATGTGGGCATGTAGTTCTGTAGGGAGAGAGGGTTGAAGTGGTGGAGAAGTTGGAGGAGATATGTAGATGCTTAATAAATAGTGAATTAAAGATAAATACGTTCGAAATTTTCTTTTTTTTCTTTTTCTCCTTTTTTCTTTTCTTGTAAGGGGATGGATGGTGGTGATGATGTATGGCTTGCTAACTGAATTTATATCATCCAAGAAAAGGATATTCTTTAATTAAAACACATGGATGGATATATCAAAGCTACAGTAATAACGCCTACGCTATGCATATACAGGATACTCAAAAACTAAGTTTTAGTTCCAGCATCACTTTCCCCTTCCCTTCCTCCCTTCCCTCCCTTTCCCTTAGATCTCAGAACGGAAAGCAACAGGTCGATGCTCTCTACCGGTGAAGAGGAGAGACCATCTACTCGCATCCAACTCTTCATCTTCTTCTTCCTCGAAAGCGTCGTGATCGAGCCGGACAAGTGGACCAGGGCTCTTAAAATCCTTCTAAAGCCGAACAAAAATATATAATACAATCCAACAAACCCCAACCTCTGCTATGCTCACCTCCTCCTCTTAACACTCTCCCTCCCGATACTCGTCGAACTAAGCACACTCGCGCTCCTCTTATTACCGGGCGTATTCGCGGCACCAGTCCCAGTCCTCGTACTCACAGCCTCAGAAGGCTGTCTAGTACTCTGATCGCGAGATTCATCTTCGCCTTCCGCATCGACATCATCATCGTCATCCGCGGCGTCAGCATCTTGATCCTGATCAGGCATATCCGTATCATCATCCAGCCCATTGGTTTGTTGAGTCGCAGCTTGATCATCGTCATTATCACGCTCGCTCTCGTCCACATCCTCTTTCTTGACGGAGTTACGGTCGCCTTTATTCTCGGCGTTAGCACCCGCGTCGTCGCCGTTTTCTTCGTTTTCTTCCTCGCCGGTGAGTCGTGCTTTCATTTCACCCATGATGCGTGCTTCGGTGTCTTCCTTTTCGCGCACTTTGCGGACGTCGAGGAGTTTGCCCACGTTGCTGATGAGCTTTTCGAATACCTCGCCGACTTTGTTGGTTGGGATGGTGATTAGCTCGCTGACACCGAGATGAGCCAATGTGGCTGCGATCTTCTGTGTCTGGACGTTACTCTTGGCCTGGCGCATCTTGAGTAATTTGTCCGAGCCGAACGTGACGCCTGAAGTGAGACGTTCGTGCGTGGAAATGTTGAAACGGAGCTCGTTTGCCGGGGAGAGGGTGCGAACGTGCTGTTGCTGTTGCTGTTGCTGGGGATGTGTGGCCATGGAGGTTCTTCTTGCGGCCGCATTTCCGTTTGGTTGATTTGCGGAGGCGGGCGTGCTGATGATGTCGGTTGCGGAGAGGGATAATCTGCCTCCGGATCCTGATTGTCGCTTTTTGCTGCGGTCTTGTTGGAAGAGCTGTGAGAAGAGAGCGGTGAGTGCTTGTGAGGATTGAAATTGGGCCATTCCGCCAGCCAGACTCTGGTTCGTGGCTGGAGATTCGAGTCGTTCGCGTAACTCTGCTCGTTCGGCATCGAGACGGTTGGCAGCCATGTTGATGCGCTGGAGTTCAGTAAGGAGAAATTCTTCTTCTTTAACTTCGTCCATAGATCGGTTCATGAGTGCTGCGGCGAGAGTCTTGCGGTTACGCTCGAGGTGAGGATCGTACTTTGTGAGGGTCTCGTAGAGGTCGTATTGGTCGGCGTCCATTTGGACTTCAGGAATGCGGAGTTTCATTAGTTTGGCGCTGATATCGTAGAAACGGGCCTTGAGGTCTTCGACGGAGCGCGACTTGGGCGGCGCAAATGGAAGCGTTGCAAGTGCTCGCGAATCCCCATTCGTGGTGGCATCACCATTTGTATCCGGTTTTATCGCAGGTCGGAATTCGTAACGGTCGTGGATGACAGCCCAACGATGATAGTATTCCTTTATCATATCTAAGAGATATTCCGTCTCTTCCTTACTCCAATCATCGCTTTTAAGGTGTACATCGTACTCTTCGTCTGTGAATGTAGGGACCTCCGCCTGGACGTTATATCTGGCGAATTCGTATTGTGTCTCGAGTTGGGGTTCCTGGTTCTCGCTATCCTCCTGTCCTGATGCTTCTTCTCCGGTTTCTGGATCTATTCGGGGGCCCGGTTTGCGCCGCCAGTGCTTGAGGATGAGTCCATCTGTTCGTGCAGGGTTCGTGAATGGTTGCTGGATCCTACAAGTATAGAGGAGTCAGCAAAGTGGTCGAGTCTAAACAGACTTGGAAGAGTATATCTGTACCATTTCTTTGCCGGTCCAGCATTCTGCCTCTTTGCGCGATACGATTTCTTCTCTTCGTATACCGCGACTGGTGGGGGTCGTTCGCCGTACAACGCTGCTACTTCACGGGCAACACCCTCTAAACAAATCAGAACCAATTAGCTTTGCTCTTTATAGTCCATTTCGAGAGAAATGTGAGGTCAGATTACGTACGAAATTTCCTTTGAGGAGCTGCTGGCTTCGACTTCTTCTGCACGGCAGGCTTCTGACCATCGCCAGCCGCTAAGCCAAGCATATCTCGTACATCTCGACTGCTCGCCATCGCGCCGTATGCGCGAACGCGTTATAGATCGATAAAGTGGCAGAGTTAGAGATGGAGTGGTGAAAGTGAATGGTTGGTATGCTTGTTCAGGTTCGCGATCCGCAAGTGAACTTCGGGGAAGTCGAACTACTCCGCAACTGAGCGCGCAGGTCACGTGAAGTTTATCTGGCAAACAACCACTTTTCAATAGATAATCATATAATACTGTAATAAACAGTAGTAAAAGTTTGAAAGTGAAGATAGGTGAGATGATGGTGAAGTTTCTATGAACTTCTGAGTATGAACGAGAGAGATGTGGTAGTCACGTGAGATAAACGGAAGAACATAATTGCGATGTTCTTATCTACAGCAGGGGATGATGGAGATTTGTGAGAGTAAATAATTATTACTTATGGAATTTAAGCTGAAAAATATATTGTTGTTAGATGTGCCTTATAGCAGAGACCAGTCAAAAGAAGTGTATGCCAAGATTCGGTCTTATATCTGGGGTTTTTGGCGAACGACCCTATCCCTACTCAGAGGTATAAGAATATGATTCCCAGATGAAGGTTGATAATCTTATTTTAATAATGATGGTGATTTCCTTCTTAGAAAACCTTGTAGGATAACTAGAATCGAGAATGGCGGCCAGACCAGTTCATTCAAGGTCGATATGTAGAATTAAATATCTCATAACAGCGATTGGTCAGTAAGCTATGCTGTTCACTTCAGGTATTCATTAGTAAATACTACAGGGTAATGGGTCCGTTCTCAATGACACTGGCAGGGTATGATAACAATGGCTCACTGCAAGGTGGATTGTTCAAATAAAGGTCCATATACTCTCCGTGCCAGCATATATCTTCAAAGCATTGATCATTCCAATCCACCCATGAATCTTGATCGCTAATGTAATTCATGTCCATGCCAATTTTCAACGCCAATGCATACCATAACGTACAAAGCAACCAACCCTCAGACCAGCTCATACCCGTTCATGTAAGCTTCTGCTTAATAAAGAAGGCACGAAGATGCGACAATTGCCATGCACACGTAACACCGAGAATCGCTAATTGAATCAACGTCCATCTAACGACCCTCGAGTTCGTGGATTCAGACTGGTCTCGAAATTCGGCTTCACGTTCCTGTGATCATGATTTAGTATCATTATATCATATGGTTTTATGCTTTTGCAATCAATCCACGTACTCTTTGGAAGATTTGTTCTCTCTTGATGTCCTGCAATCTTCCGTTTAAGTCCCGAACTTTCTGAACAATATCATCGATCTTGCCCTTGTCTGTGCTCTCGATCTTGCTGGTTTCTCCAATAGCCAAGTCCAATGTGAATCTGATGCTTCCCTTGTTATCTCCGAACCATCCTCCCCCGCTGGAGTGGGTAACTTGAGGTGTGAAACATAGGCGGTGCTCACCCGAGTCGGCAGCGGAGAAAGTGAACCGCCCCTGGGCGTCTCCCCGTTGGGATACAACTCGGTGATCGTTATCGAAAGTCTCCTCCACGGTTATGAAAACGCCTAGACCGTTGGTGTTTGAGTAGGCTCGGGTGTTATCGTCCCATTGCTCTAGATGGAAATGGCCTATAATTATCAGCACGATTCTTCCTCATTCGCGACGGATGCAATTAGACGCCAAAGGTGTCCGAGTCACAAGGAAAATGGAAATTCCATACCGACAACCAAAGTGTCCTGCGGTAATTCCTCGAAGAAGCATTTCTGAACAGCCCCGTCAATGTAGAAATAGACCGCTTGGGCGGGGATCGCCAGGGCAGAAAGGAGGGATAGAGAAAGGAAATTGCGCATCTTGAAGGTTCACGGTGGACTCCACGCCTTTGTGCAGGATTCAAAGTTGGTTGCGGGAGTGGGGAGCTTGGACAACGCTGAGGGCGATAGAGGTACAATTGTCGAAACCGTGTCCGCCAAATTCCAGCTCCCGATGCGGTTTAGTTCACGCACGTGATCCCCACACCTCCTTTTCTATTTCGAGCACCTTTCTTTCCTTCTCTACAACTCCTCGAACCTATTACAAATGATAAATGATTCGAGACATCTAAAACACTATCTTCAGCATTTTACAATGACAAAATATTTGTTGTTATCTTGATCCAAAGTCACTTTAGTAACTGACTCCTACTTCATAAAACAAACTTCGGCTTAGCAAAACATGTCCAACTGCTAAGCCATGAAGACATACGTAAGCATTGCAATGCTTTCAATCTGACCTCCACAGTCAAATGCAAAAGGCTCAGATATCTTTGAAAGAACCATCCTATCATGCTAAGATCGACCCCGCATTCAAGCTAAATCCTTACAAATTAGACCTATGTAAGCTTAAGCAGTTCCGCCAGAACCCTAGCTCAGGGACGCCTTACAGAGTAAATATAAATAAATTCTAAGGTTAAGAAGTATCCGCGCCTCGCATATCCTAAAATCTCCATTCCACTATAAACATCAACCTCTCAATTCCCAAGAAAAAGCAAAAATCAATTCCCCTCATCTCTCCGGACTTTCCGCAGAACAACAACCATCAACCAAGAACTAGCAACAATCATCACATATAAACACCAACAATTAAAAAAAAATATAAAACCCCCCTCCCAACCCAAAAAAAAACCAAAAATGTCCCTCATAACAATCAACCCCTCAACTTTCACAACCCTCCACAACAAAACCATCCTCCTAACCGGCGGCACCTCAGGCATCGGCCTCTCCACAGCCACCCTCCTCTCCACCCTCTCCAAAACCAACAACCTCTCCCTCCTAGACCTGAACCCACCACCTCGCACCCTAACGTCCTCCCACCCCCCCTCCAACCTCCTCTACCAACCCTGCAATATCACCTCCTGGTCCTCCCAACGCGCCGCCTTCTCAGCCACTGTTGAAAAATTCGGTCGTATCGACGCCGTCTTCGTGAATGCAGGGATATCAGAGTACGAAGATCAGTTCTTTACGGAGAAGTTCGATGAGCAAGGGAGGCTTGTGGGACCTGATAGGAGGGTGCTGGATGTGGATTTAAGCGCTGCTGTTGATTCGATTAAACTTGCGGTTTATTATTTACGCAGGAATGGGGGGGACGGGGGGCAGATCATCTTAACAAGCAGTCTAGCAGGGTATCTAGGTGCGGGTGATATGCCATTATACAGCGCTGCTAAACACGGTATGTTCTCAAGTTCGAAAACCTACTTCAGTAAAGATATAACACAAACGAAATAGGTCTCTTAGGCCTCCTCAGATCCCTAAAATCAACCCTTCCAACCTTCAACATCTCAATCTCCCTCATCGCCCCCGCCATAACAATAACCCCACTCCTCCTCTCCCCCACCTCTCCAAGCACCCCCGAATCCCCGCATCAAACCCCCGAATCCTACGCCAACACGATTCTAAAACCAAATAACATCCCACTAAACACACCCCACGCCGTCGCCGTCGCCGTAGCTTATCTCCTGGATCTCGGGCCCAGGGCTAATGGCAAAGGGATCTTTGTCCAGGCGGACAAGTATGTGGATCTAGAGCTGGGGCTCGCGAAGACGAGGGCGTTGTGGATGGGGAGTGAGATGTTGGAGTTGTTTCGTGGGGGGAGGGGTGCGGGTGTTTTTAGGAAGTTGGGGGAGGGTGGTGGCGGCAGTGAAGTCAAGGCTAAGTTATGAATAGCTGAGGGAGGTTGGGATTGGTTGGTGGGCTTGTATGTGGGTATATCGAGTTTGGGTTTTGTTGTTTTGGGGGATGAGTTTTAGGGTAGGGTTCTAAGTATTTCTTTATGGGTATTGATTGCTTGGTGGTTTTTAAGGAAGGAATTCGATTGGGTTTCCTGATACCCTGACCAAAATTAATGGGGCGCCGGTATTATATGAGGGAAATAGAGACAGGGCGGGTTTCATTTAGCTAGGTTAATGTAGTGCTACAAAACAAATGAATAGAAAATGAGGCTTATTCCATACCCCCAACCCCAACACTAGGAGGTAAATCCTCCTCTCTAGTCCCCCACTCACTCTCCCTCTCTCCTAACTCTAATTCCAACGTCCATCCCTCAGTGAAAAACTCATGTCCGATCCAATTCTTAGTGTATAGCTCTCCGTTCAACTTTGCGCTTTGGATATATACATTCTGATACGTGCTATCGAAGTTGACATTCCTAATCGTCGCTGTTTTGTTGCTCACTGGACTTGTAATCCTAACCTCTTCAAAGAACGGCGGGGTAATAAGATAGACGTTCTGCCCTGGATTAGGGAATAAACCAATCATACTAAATATCGTGAATGCGGCCATAGCCCCAGAATCATCGTTCCCAGGAAGTCCGGAATAGGTGTCGTTGAAGGTTCTAGGAATGTAGCTGTGGGCCCGAAGGGCGGAGAGAGCAGGACGGCCGGCGTAATGGGGGAGAAAGACGGTTAGGAAGACGGGTTCGTTGCCAATGTCTGCGAGGCCGGAGGTGTGGAAGAAGTCGAGGCGTTGGAGGAAGGTTTCTGGGCCGCCGAGGAGGGTGATGAGGTCTCTGGTGTTATGGGGAACGTAGCTGAGAAGGTTAGGTAAGGTTATTAGTGGAATTGATTAGGTACTTACAAGATATATTCCCATATTGAGCTCTCGAATGTTTCTGAAGGGTTCGAAGTGAGGGAACAGAAATCGGTAATTGGACTACAGGCGATTGGGTTTTGGTAACCCCATGTTCCATTCATGTGTTTGGGTTGGAAGAAACCAGTGAAACCAGTGTCTGTACCGTTGATGTCGGACTTTTGATCGGCTTTGAATAAATTCCTCCAGTTGTCGGATCGTTGGAGATATGTTAAGTGATCCTTCCCGAGTGCCTTTGCTAGCGTAGCAAGGCAGAAATCGTTGTACGAATACTCCAACGTTCTGGAAACGCTTCTTGAATTCGTGCCAAAACCAAGGTAGTCATAATCAAGGTATGGTATGTAGTTCAATCGCTTCCAACTCATTAGCCCTCCTCTTCCTTCATATGACCATTCTGGAGGCTCGTTTTCGGCATCGTTGACTATGGCTTCATATGCTAGGTTCCAGTCAATTCCAGTAAGGTTCTTGACATAAGCATCCACGAGAACGACATCAGCATTGGAGCCTCCTTGAGTCCAGCCTTTGCATAGACTCATGCGGCAGTCTGGTAACCAGCCAGTATATTGATATGTATCTAGTAGACTGCGGACCATTTTCGATTGTGTGGAAGGATCAATGATTGTAAGCCATGGAAGTTGCACACGGAAAGAATCCCAAAGACTGTTGCCATCGGTTAGTTAAGGGAGGAAGTATGGAACACTACAAGGAACGTACCAGTAGAATGAGTCGAAGTACGGTTCAGAGCTTTGCCAGTATGGATTCTCGCCGGTATAATCTTGGGGTGATATCATGGTTCGATATACGGCACTCCAAAAGCTTCTTTGTAAGCTCTCGTCCACTCCCTTCGTTTCTACAGCGATTGGACTAAGTTTTTCTCTCCATGAATCTTCAGCTTTGCTCACTAGCCCATTAAAATCGTCCCCTAGCCCTGGAATCTCCTTCTCCGCATTTTGGCATGCTTGATCTGTACTGATGAAACTTACCCCAACCCTTGCGCTCAAATTACCTGTGAGTGGGCCTTCAAATTGGACCCATCCTCCTGCTTGTAAGTAGAAGAGATTAAAACCCCTGGTGACGAAGAGTTCTTTCGGTTCTGACCCTGCCCGATCATTTACCCACATACCAGAGTCTTTGACAGGAGCACCTGCAAAATCCACGCAGAAGTGTAACACATACGACCCTGAGCCAAAGCTTGGGAGGAAGGTCCCATTGCCTTTCATTCTCCCGGATTCATCAATGCTAATGGATGCATTCTGCCGACTTGCCCACAAGTCTGTGAGATCAAGCAAAACCAAAGGATGTGGCGAGGAGGTGTTGTCGGCACTAGGGAACGCGAACCGATAGAGTGCTGTATGTTCAGATACAGTCATTTCGGCACTAATGCCGCTCTCAAGAGTCAACGAAAAGTAACCCGGGCTAGCATGAATAGAATCGTTGAGGTAGGGCGTTGCTCTTGTCCCGATCGGGAACTTGCAAGAATTGATGTCGTCTTCCGGACAGAGTTGAGGGAAAATTGGAAAGTTGCCCAATGATGGATTTCCACCGGTACCAGAGTCGTGTACGGTAGAAAAGCCTGTCACGTTGCTTCCATCTGTCGAGAAGCCTCCGGTGTTTTCGCCATTGACGTCGGCCACGGCCTTTGCCATCCCGTAAGGTAAAGTCGCACCGGCGAAGACATTACCACCGTTTCGAGTTCCTATCAATTGATCGATATATCTGAGAATATCTGCCTCGTCGGCACGCCTGAAAGGTGGGGTCGCAGTCGAGAGGGAGATGTGATTGGCGATGAAGAATAAAGCTCGGAAGAGAGAGACTTTGAACATTTTCAAGTTCAAGCACGAAGATAACCAAATGAACTTGGGAGAAAGGTTCCCAAAGAGATACAGTTCACTATTTACCTGGGAAGTTGTACCTTATCGACGTCACTCGATGATCTGTACAGCCGATTTGCTCCTGCCTGATTCGAACAGGTTCCTGGTAACCCCGCAATCAGGGTACTGTGGTGGTGCTGACCTTAATGCAGACCTGTTCCACGTTAACTTATCTGCAAGGCCCAAGGTACACAGTGCAGATCCGGGTTAAGTAATTGCAAGGCTGCAATTTGGTTGTAATGTACCTAGTTATGCAGAGTGCCCCTAAGATACACATTTCCACGGAGTCATCATCGACCCAATCCTTGGGAAATACTTGGTGAGAAGGTGACTTGTCAGAATATAGAACTGGTATTGTTGAATTGAACCTTTTGTGGACAATTACGACCTCTCCATATTTCGGGCATGATGGACTTTAATATCCCTTAAGGCGTCTCTCATGACATCAAATTCGTGATTTTCTCTCATCTTGCCATTGAATTTCTGGTGCTCTTCAATACTGTTCCATCCTGAGAGGATCAAGAGTTCTGAGGTTTCGAGGTTGGCATCACATCTCTCAGCACGCACAAATTTGTATGGCTGGGTGGCATCGATAATAGCTTGGTGGTAGTTCTCCACTGCCGGACTGTATCCAGGGCCTGGTTCATCAGGCTTGAGAAAGATCCTTGCGATAGCCATCAGAGGGGCTTCAGAAGGAATTGAAGACATGCTGTCAAGCCCAACGTGGATCATCCACTCGAAGTCGAGTTGATGCTCTTGGGGGCCAAGGACCTCGTCTCTCTCAGGCGAGTTGAGGAACTGGGTATGAGCATCAATGTCGGGCCAAATGCCAAGGATGTAGACGAGGGAAGGATCTTCTATGCAATTATAAAATTGAGAGCTCGTCTGAAGCCTGGACCGGACGACGGCAAGGTTGTGGAGCAGTGACGGATCTGAAGCGGACACCCCGTTTTTGAGGCGTAGCAGACAGACCTCAAGCACGGGCATGACGGAGGGATGGTTGCAGACTGGGGTTAGGTTGTAGCCGATGAGGATACGATGGATTGCATGTATTGGCAGATGGTTTGGGCAGCGCCAAGATGGGGGTGTGAATGGAGAGGGAGGACGGAGGGATGGATTAGTCCTATCGTAAACTATCACAAGCGCACGGTCCAGAGCGGGACGAGTTAACGTTTACCAGTGGAAGAAGGCGATCGCTCTCTATCCCTTGCTTTCAGCTCGAGATGCAATTAATCGGCACGGCACACTAACAATTAGAGTAGCTTTCCATACTGATTGAACGCGATTATTGAGCATGATTGCGGCCATCGCTTCCCCTAAGCAGGCACTGCACCACATCCATGGGTCGAGTGCAGGCGATGCACGCCCTTTGCACGCGTCTTCAACACCACTCCTCCCCAACATCATCGTCATCTCTCAACCCATCCATCCATTTCCCCTCAGCCCCGCTCCTTCATCACCACAACACCACTCTTGTGTCATCGCCGTCCTTGTCGCCGCCTCTGCAGCAGCAGCAGCAGCCCTCAGCTTCTGCATTAGCTTCGTGTTATGTCTGCCGATGTCTGCAGATGCGCGATGTGACGTATCTCGCGGTGCGGCCATGCAGGCCACGGGAACAGCAGCCATACTTCTAAAATAGGGCAATGTCCCTGCGTGCCTGGATGGCGACTGCTCGCTGCACAGAAGAATGCTGCCTGGAGGGCGTTTTTCTCTCCGCACTGGCGGCCGTGTATTATTAGATTGTCGCCGGTGAGCCCCTCCCGTCACCGACGATGGTGGGAGTGAAGGTGGTGCAGACCCATTCGTCGGCCAGCACTCGAGCCGTTCACTCTGATACGCGTTGATCAGACGCCGCTTTACCTGGCCAGACGCTAGCAATGTGTCTGTGAGTCAGCCTCTCAAACAAAGCAACCTCCACCACCTTGGCGCCCCCAGGCCTGCTCTGCCTGTCTAAGCCCCCAATCTCCTTCTGTGATGCCGCACCATACCCCCGGGTCCCATTTATATTCATCTTCACCATCCTTCTGGAGACTGAGGCATCCTTCTCCCTGCTCCACATTCACCCTCGTCGTCTACATTCCCCACCATGAATACCCCGGACAATTCAAGTGACTCTGATAAAGTCACCACCTGCTGCCTATCGACGGGCGAGTCGCCCGGCACTACCCCAGCACCAGCCCCACGGAAGCCTATCCCCAGGAAAGGCCATACCAAGTCACGCAGAGGCTGTTACAACTGCAAACGACGAAGGATCAAGTGCAATGAGAAGCATCCAGATTGCAATCACTGCATTAAAGCTGGACTCCACTGTGAATATCCGGCTAATATCATTCAAGCCTCTCAACGCTCACAACAGTCGCCAAGCCCCCAGGAGATGGTGCACTTGAGGTCAACACCTGGCGTGTTCGTAAGTGCTGCGTCAGTAAGCTTCCTTTGCCATTCATGACTAACTATTTGAAAGACAATGTCAGACATGCGGCTATTCCACCACTTCCTCATCACCGCCTATCCTCATCTACCTGTTGGAGCAGACAAGATTTGGATCACAGTGATCCCAAGCATCGCTCACAATGTAAGTTAGGAGTGCACAAATAGGAGTGTGCCTACCTACTGACTGTATAGTACGACTATTTGATCCACTCTCTTCTTGCTTTGTCCGCTTCTCATCTTGATGCCGTCTCCAACGCCAACGTTGGGGAAGAGGCGCTATCACACCGGATCATGGCCGTCAAAGCACTTAACCAAGCCCTTTCTCAGCCCGCAAAGTCAAACGACGAGAGTGACGCTAGAATGGCCGCTACATTGGCTCTCGCCTTTCAGTCAAGCCACTTGGAAGATGGCCTATTCGAGTTTCTGACCATGGTCCGTGGATGTAACCTGATTGCCGGCGATGATATCGTGATGAATCCAGATAGCTGCTTTCATGTAAGACGAAGCTTTTTGTTGTCATCGTTCGCAACAGTTTGAGATGTGTCCCTGTGAGAATACTTCAACCATCAGCTTAGTGACTAACCCTACTTAAAGAGCTTCCGACAGGATGGCCACCTTCAAACAATGCAGAATCGGTTAACGACATCAACGATGAATACCATCGACCCAACCGAACTTGATGCGGCGATATTGTCGTTACAAGTGGTCAAGCTTCTGAATATGACGGATTGGGAACTGCAGTTCTACAACATTCTTTTCAAGACCCTTACTCACGCTTACGGCAACCCAGTCGAGAGTAAGTTCAAGCTTGGAGTTATGGCATCTCTAACTAACACTGATATTAGCCTATACAACATTCGTCCTTACCTACAATCTCCCTTCACGATGGACACACGACGAATTCCAATCCTTCATTGACCCAAATAACAACGTAGCCCAGATCCTACTTGCGCATTTCATCGCCGTACAGGCCATTCTAACACCAATACTGATGTTCGAACGAATTGGATTTCAAGGCGTGAACGCACCCTCCGCAGTCTTAGGCTGGATCGAAGGGATATACAGGAATCTTCCTCCCCATATGAGAACTCATGTTGAATGGTGTAGAAACGTGTCTAGGTATCCTTTCATGCGATTCCTTGGCCAGCATCAAGTTGAATATTATGAATGATTTCAAAACCACCGTCCTTCGTTTATTTTTCTTGTACGACTGAAATGAGAAAAAAAGAAATATATGTGAGTATTGAAACGCAGTAAAATTAAACCTTATCATAGTGCTTACATTCCTTCTAGATTAGCGAATAGGGCCCCGAGTCAGTGACGATAATCCTGGTCTATCATACCAACAGCATTATCTACCCGAACAAGAGCTCCGCGACCGTATGATCTGGCATCCAAATCTCAACTCTTGAAAATTGATCTCTCCTCTATTGGTTTCGAAATTTTTCTCAAATATCCATCGGCTCAGTCATCCCATCATTCGCTAAATACCTAGTCGGATGAACGAGGCAAAATACTGCAATAGCAGGAAACATAATCGAAGCTTCAAAAACATGGAAGAATCCCACTCACGAGTAAATGGGTACCCATGAATCCCCAAAGCAAGCTCGATAACCCCTGTACATGCACCTTACCAGGATCAAAGCAGACGAGTTTCAAACCATCCGCAGGGCTTTTCTCCAATATTCCGTCACACCCATTCGAACATTAATTCGTATATACCTCCAAAATGCCACCACAATAGCAAGAAACCACACAAGGGTAGCAAAATTGGGCGCAGATCCTGGTAATGGATTCGTCCTCGCCGATATCTGCTTCGTTGTCTTGCCAATTTCCTGCAGTAGCGATACCGAACCCGGAGTGATGAAAGCGAAATTGGGCGATGATATCGAAGTCGATGGCTTTCCTTTTTAGAAGGATAATGCGGATCAGTCGATCGATTAGGATATTGCTCCTTTCTGCAATGAAGACGGGGTGTGATGAAGATAAGGGTTCTTTGGACAGCGTAATGGGGGCTTCAGTGATTGAAAGTGAAACAACTCACCCACAAGATAAGAAACCTACCGACTCAACACGATAAACCCCGAACAGCGTATCCAGCAACCTCAAGTGCAGATCCGATCAGGCTGCAAAGGAAGGAAGAACTATCGTTTACCAGAAGAGGATGCAAGCCGAGAAAGATATGGTAGTGATATTCAGATTGAAAGAGCGAACGAGCGAGGATTGATGGTTAGAATACTCAACTCAACCCCTCAATTTTAATTTCCTCTTATTCAATTATGTATATTCCTCCACCCCCCTCTCTAGAAACCTATTTTCCAAGCGACCAATCACGCGAGATTAGTAGCATATGTAAGGATCATGATTGGTGTGATTGGAAATAAGCATTCGCATTCATCGTAACTCGTATTTTGTAGGTAGGTAGGGAGCTGGGGAGTTTGATAAGAGAAGGAGTTGGTAATCTGATATCCTAGTTATTTGACTACTTATAAGAAATGGATTAACAACGTAGTTCTTTTTTAAACTCCTCATTCTCAAAGAACATAGAACCCGATATTCTCTATACCTATCCTATCTCCTCTTTACATACATACACACATACCCACTCCCCCATGAAACCAAACCAAACCAAACCATCTCTCTAATCAACAACCCACCAGACCCACCAATAATCTCAATAAATAGAAATCCTAACTAAACCCTCCTTCACACATCTATGTACATCTTTCCATCCTTTCACTCGCTCTAAATAATCCTGAAATATTACGGAGTAGGATAAGTCAAGTCACTTCATCCCATATATAAAATAATAATAAACCTACCTATCTGCAGGACC
>AJFL01000910.1:0-12869 GCA_000467735.1 Rhytidhysteron rufulum CBS 306.38 | reverse complement strand
TGGCATGTCGCGATTGGCTGCGTTGGGTGATGAAAGGACATAATACCGCTTGGATGGTTGTTGGATGGCTGTTGGGAGTCCGATGTTGAGGAGTTGCAGCTTCTCTGATGGCTTGACGTTCAAAGAAAGCTTGGCTCGTGCACTCCGGAATTTATCTTCGTCAAGACGATCCATGTTTACGCCTCCGGGCCTGGAACCGGGCAACCAGCAACCAGCAACCAGCAACCAGCAACCGGCAACCAGCAACATATGCGTCGGGATAATGAAGACGCCCAACCTTCTGCTACATCTATGATGCAACAATGGTGCCCCGGAGAGAATGCGCCAGCACTGTATCGACTGAGGCCGAGGGGGCATAGAGCAGAAGATGAATTGATATGTGGGAACCTAGGTACTACTGTTGCGTGGTATCCAACCAAAAACACCCAAAGGTCCCACCGCAACCGCCTCAAAACGCCGCCGGCTAATGCAATTCCTGGAAATTCAATAGACCATGTTTATTAAAGGAACCCATTCACTCCGAATCCTCCTCCGGGCCGTCATCGACGACATCTGTCATGACAACATCTTCATCGACATTGGCTTGCGGTGCCGATGCCGTCGCTTCTTCCTCTTCATCGTCCTCGTCGACAATCCGAGCGGCCTTGCGCGGCCTAGCCGTGGTATTAACCTCCTCGCCATCCGTATCCATCTCACCATTCTGGTCCCCCTTTTCGGCTGGTAGGTCGGCATCGCCCTCGCTGTCGCTGTCAACGATGATATCGGCGGACTTGAACTTTCCGGCATTCTTGGATTTCCTCTCCAGTTTCCTCTTTTTCTGCCGTGGTCGTTCCTCTCCCGATGCAGCAGGAGTGGCGGAAGCCTCCCTTGACCCATCGGAAAGGCCGCCCTCAATATCCGAATCGTCCGTGTCCGCCTTCTTCTTTCTCTTGCCACCTCTCCTGGCCTTCTTTTCGCTCTTGCGGACCTCGTCTTGGGCAACGAACTCTTGACGTCTTCGTTCCTCGTCGGCTCGTTTCTCGATGTACTCCCGATCTTGTTCTTCCATCTTCTGTCGCTCCTCTGCAATTTTGCGCTTTTGTTCGAGCAAAGCCTCTTCGGCTTTCCGTTTCTCCTCCTCTCGCTTCCTAATCTCGGCATCTCGTACTTCACGTGCTTGCTGTAGGCGAGCGGCATTCTTTTCTTCATACTCTCGCTGGCTTTGGATTGCACGTTCCAGTTGTCGTCGCATAGTATTACGACCCATGTTTGCTCGTTGCTCAATGTCGTTTTTAGGGAATGGTGGATTGGGTGCCCGGGCAATGGCACTGAAAGATTCAATAGCTTCATCAAGACCTGCAGCAGCAACCTCTACTTCGGCGAGCGTCCGCTGGGTTTCTGGTAAAGTGTAGATCAATTGGGCAATTGAGTTTTGGACAAAAGCTACGTTAAATTTGAAGTGAATCTGCTCAGGAGCAACTTCAAGAGCCTGTTCCGGTATTAGTATCTAAGTGACTAAATGATGGTGCTAGAAACTTACGCGTTGAGAATACTCCAGCGACTTCTTCATAGCTTGGATGCTCTTCTCCTGTTTACCTCGCATAAGCCACGTGCGACCGAGGCAAGCCAGAATCTGAGGATCCCGGGCACGATCCTTGGCCAACGCAGCTTCGTAGTTCTCTATGGCCCGGGAATACTGCTTTATCTCGTAATAGGTATGCCCAAGATTAATGTATACACTGGCGTCCTTCATGGTTTCGCGCACTTTAGTAAAGATCTGCAGGGCTGTGGTGAAGTCCTTCTTGTCCTCTACTAATGCAATGGCGATGCCCTGCGCGGCATACGCATTCTGAGGGTCTAGCTGAAGAGCCTTGTCAAAGAACTCAACTGCCTTCTCATACATTTTCCGTCGTTTGTCTTTGTCCTGCTCGGTATCTCTTCGCATCTCACGAGCAATGGCAAGCCATATGTTACCCATACCGGTCAGGGAGTATCGATCGTGCTTGTCATAATGTTGCAAGGTGTGCTTATAATGACGTTGCTCTTGATCCTCTGCGACATGCGCTGTCCTTTTCTTGGACTTGCTCAAATACCATCCATATAATGCTCGTACCTCTAAATTGTTCGGGCAAGCCTGGTGCAATTTCTGAACCGCTTTGGGACCCTCATCTGTTGGACTCTGCCGTAATGCAATATAGGCAAGCCTGACAAGGGCATCCGTATAGTCGCTGTGTCGTTCAAGCAGTCCTTGGTAAACGCCCTTGGCTTCGTCCAACAGACCTTCAGCTTCATACGTTCGAGCAAGGTTGTAGCTTATAGTTGTGACGAGGGCGTCAGCATCGATAGTCTGATCTCTGTCGCCAGCTTTTACACAAGCATTAAGAGCGGTTTGGAATAATTCGCGAGCCAATCCATGCCTCTCTGCTTGGTAATGGAAACATCCCATGTTATTCAATAGCGAGGGGGGAAGGAGTTGGCGTAGGGCGGTTTTGCGCTCATTCTCATCTTCGATGTCTTCTGGATGGTCTTCCTCCGGGATTCCGTCCATTTCAATTTGCTCGACTTGCTCTAGGCATTTGAAACTCTTCTCTGGCTGGTCGGATTCGTAGAGTCTAGCAAGGTTCAAAAGAACGGATGTTTCCGGTGATATCTTCTTTTTAGGGTCTGCCCATGCCATACGAACTGCCTCCAGATGTGCCAGGGCCTTCTTCAACTCATTCGACTTGTCTTCCTTGGATTTGCTGTCTTGTGCTGAGAAGACGTCCTCGGCGTATAGGGCTCCAAGAAGCGTTTGTGCCTCAACAACCTTGTTCTGTTGTAGGAGTTTTTCCAACCGGAATTTCGCTCCATCGTAGTCTTGCATCAAAACTCGAACTTGAGCTGCTCCGAGCTTTGCCGGAATATAGCCTTCATCATCGCCTCCACGAGCTTGATCGGCCTTGGCATAATATTCATTCGCCTTCATAATCTCATCATTGTGATGCTCCTTTCGGGCAAGAAGATACCAGCCATCGCTGGCTATTGCATTGACATCAGTCAATTCGATAGCTTTTCGTGCAAGTGTCTCCACCTGTTCCAGCCCTTTCTTCATAAGGTAGTATCCACCAAAGGTAGAGCACGCGATGGGTAGATTGTTATCAATCTTGAATGTAGGAACAGTGTATTGCTTCATGGCTTTTGCATAATTGCTTGCGAAATTTGGATCCGAGGTAGGGTACTGAGAGCTAAGATGTAGGTAGTACAAACCTAGTAGCATAAGAGCTATTTTGGAATCGGGGTTCTAGGAAAAGAGTAAGCGATGTTATTCCTGGAAGATGAATTCGGACGTACCAATTCTAGCGCTCTATGCCAAGCAATCTGAGCATCGTCCTTGTGTCCCAATTGCCAGAAACAGCATCCAATGCCAATTCGTGGGTCAGGATTTGTAAGGCGCGGTGCGCGCTCAAGAACGCTTTGATATGCTTTGAGCGCTTCGGGGAACTTTCGCAATGAGAAATTCACTCTAGCTTTCCCCATCATAGCCATCAAATTCTTTCCGCCGGACGCACGAAGCGCATCTTCAAAGCATTTTGCAGCTTGCTTTAGGGTATCTATTCTTTCATTGCCGATTTGAGAGCCGGACCGGGCGCTGGAGGGCGGTTGAAGGGAAGAGCGCAGGAGGTAAAGGACACCACGGGCAAGGAAGAGTGGGGGGTATGAAGGACTAATTCGGGACGCGTCGTTCAGAACGCCAGTTGCTGCTTGAATGTAGTAATCCTTGTTCCTGGCTTCAGATGCCATCTGTCCCTCTGAAGTAAAGTTAGAATGTAAACAAGTAGATGAAGCTTTGATATGGAGTATACCTGGCTTAATGCGCGGTGCTTCACGACACTTCAGAAGGTATAGCCAGCAGAGAGCATTCAGAATGCTAAGTCGATCGTCGGAGCGCCCTCTTGCTAATGCACCCATGGCTTTGATGAGGACTTCAATGGCGACATCGAGTTTCTTCTGTTTCGCATAACCAAGAGCAACAACCATCCACATGTTCTTAGCAGCCTCTTCATTCTCAAGCAGGGTACAAAGCTCGGTTGGGTCGTCCTGGATGTCGTCGTCCAGAGAGATCTCAACATCGATCGGCCCATCGACCTCGGCGACGGCGACGGAGATTGCCTTGGGAATGTCGGCGAAGCGGGGGGGATAGAGAGCGCCATCATGGCCGTTGATGCCGTTCGCATGGTTGTCGTGGACGGCGGCCATGGCTGAAGGGGGAGAAGGAAGACGGGGGCAACGATCGGAGGGTGAGGGATTGGTTGCAGGGTATCAGGAGTGGGTCTAGACGAAGGCGCGGAAAAGGCTCATCAGGGAGCCATGCCAACGCGAAGGGAGGAGAGGCGTGGTGATGGGCGTGGTGGACAGAGAGGGAGGGAGGATGTGAGTGAATGTACAAAGATGAAAGACGGGCAGAGGCAGACAGGCCGAACAACAACAAGAGCAGATGGGTGAGGAGAAGCACGGAGCTTTCAAAACTTCGTGCCAATCGAATCGCGTCGTGGCTGCGACGGACTGGACCGCGCCAAGCCCACTACTGCCCGCCGATCACGTGTGCATCGCTCGCCTCGCCCCTTGTCTCGCCCCGTGTCGTGCCCGTTGTGCCCTTGTCGCTGCATTAGAGAGCTTATCGATTAGCCGCTTTGCTGTGCTAGCAGTGTGAGACGACAAAGCCCCATAGTCGGCTCTGCTATACGAACAGTCTCATACAACCTCAACTTCCACCACGACCACGACCACGATTGCCCACCACTGCCCGTGACTGCTTCTCGACGCCGTGCACCCTCTATTTGGAAACCCGCTACAGCTTCAACTATCATGCCCCTTCGCTAGCTTTCCTCGCACCCAGCAACCTCTGCGCGCCGTCACAACTAGCCATGTCCCGCGTTCCCCCCTCCCTCCAATCCGGCACTAATGGCTCTGGAGCATATGCGAATGGCGACAGGGCCTTCCGGAGCAGAAATGACCCTGACCGTCGAAACCGTGAACGCAGACCGGGCGGTTATGGTGGCTTCAGTTCCATTGATCGAGACGAGGAAGCTCCCCACGTCACTAGACCTACTAGTTTAGAAAGAACACAAGCAAAACGGAGGAGCGCCGGTGCAGATTCAAGTCGTAGCAGAAGTCGCAAACCTGGTGATCGATACGGCGATGGGAATCAACAGATTGAAGGTCGGTCGAGGCTCTGGTGGGCTGCGTTCGGCATTGCTACACATGAGAATGCCACCGCACCCCATTTATGCGTCCAGGAGTTTGCTAACAAGTGATATAGAGGTCTTGCTGTATATCCATCGGAATTGGGACTTTATGACGAACGATAACTGCGTTCCAGTACAAATTGCTTTAAAGTTATTGGATTCTAGTTCACTTGGTCTCGCAGATCAATATGATCAGTTTAAAGATACCCACCAGCAATTACAGAGTGCACTAAAAGCAATTGTCAACGGTAGAGACGGCCTACTACTTGAAATTACTGTGTGGATACTGACCGGTTAGAACAGAACACCATCAGGGCTTCAATAGCTCCATCGGAACATTTCACAAGATCCAATCAAGCTTGCAAATCTCCCAACAACGTGTTAGAACACTCAAAGACTCACTTGTACAAGCAAAATCCCAGCTTTCCACGACCAAGCCAGAGTTGAAGGAATTCGCAACCTCGTCACAGAAGTATGATGATATGCTTCAAGTCTTGGGGGTGATGTAAGGTCTATCCGTTATACTTATTTTCACTACATACCAGTACTCATGCGCTACAGAGAACAGTTACAACTTGTGCCTGAGAAGCTCGAGGCGCGCATTTCTGAAAAGCGGTTTCTTGCTGCCGTGGACATTCTTCAAGATGCCTTGAGGATGATCCGAAGATCAGAAATGGAAGGAATTGGCGCTCTTAGCGACCTCCGCGTTTATCTAAGTAACCAGGAACACGTCAGTCTACACCAGTAAAGATGTGCTCAAACGCTGACAGGCTCAAATTAGTCTCTAACCGATATTCTCCTGGAAGAGCTGCACAGCCACCTCTATTTGAAATCTCCTTACTGCGAAGATCGATGGAAGATCTATGCCCATAACCAGGTCAAGGCCAATACAACCGATAAAGCCCAGCCATTAGTTGGTACGAAATATATTTCTGGCTGTCAAGGCGAACATGCTAACCCACCAAGATACAAGAGGAAGGCTCCTCTATCAATTTCTAGACCAGCTAGATACTACTGAACCTGTAAGCTAGATGACTGTCTTTATTTTTCGATTTAGACTAATTCATATAGATGACGGACGATTCCTCTCGTAACCCAGAAGCTGATACGTTCAATTATATACGTTTAGTGGTGGAAGCTCTCAATAAGATGAGCCGGCTTGAAGACGCTGTGGATACTATTGAGCAGCGACTACCAGTCGAGTTATTCAAAGTCGTGGAGAAATCGAATAATGAAGTGGCCCAGCGACACCCTAGCACGCTGAGAGCATACGCCAATAGAGTCCGTGGAAAGACCGATGCAATCATTGATGGCGATAGCGTTCGAGCAGCACTGCTTCATGACTTGCTTTGGACTTTGTATGCCAGATTCGAGGCTATTGCCGAAGGTCATCGTGTAGTGCACGACGTTGTAGCTGGTATAGCGCGCCGTGAAAATCTACGAGACGTGCCTACCTTGACAAGAGGATTTAGAGAACTCTGGAAGCTCTACCAGAGTGAGGTACGTGTTACAGCACTGTAAAATCTATATAAACTAACGATGGACGTAGATGCGTTCATTACTCCATGATTACCTTGCTAGTGATGGCGACCTATCATACAGAGGTGTGCAGAGCCAAACTTCTAATGGTAGCGTGTTTCAAAGGAGCCAGCGTGATAGGAACAAGGTTCGTCGTTAAACAACCCAATTCTGAGCCGGACTAGTTTTAATCTTTACAGAGAATGTTCAATCTAGCAGACATGGATGTCAAGTCGACTGAATTGATATCCGAAAGAGAGGACCTGGAGCTCATCCTGAAGTCATCAGTGCCTGGCTTGGTTTCGGATTCTAAGAGACCAAACGGTCTGTCCTCAACTTCAAACAACAACATTATGCAAGATGGAAGTGCAACAGGTCACAAGTTGCTTGTAGAACCCAGTGTGTTCAACATGGGTGTTTTATTACCGCCATCTTTGGATTTCCTTAATCGCTTAAAAGAGGTTGTACCTCAAGGGTCGGATATTGTTATGAGCACCTTGACCTCATTTCTCGACGATTTCTTGGTTAACGTATTCCATCCACAACTTGATGAGACTCTTGTAGACCTGTGCGCGCAGACATTCATCGAACTCGATGCGTTCCAGCAAGATCCCCAATGGTCACATCACTCCAAGATGCCCATCTTCAAGGTATGTGAAAACGTAAATCGGGTTGAGAAAGTAGTCACTAAAACAATTATAGGGGACTACCAAGTTTTTCAACTTGATCACAGCATTCTGCAGAATGCTTGATAATCTCCCCCACGACCAAGCTTTCAGTCAATTGATCATTACTCAAATGGGGACGTACTACGATAAATGTTATGGCTGGTATAAAGGTATGTGGTCTCTCCTTGTTCGACAATATTATACTGATCATCTTTCAGCACTGGTCACCCGAAGCCAGGCGAAGGCACAGACAGGAAGGCGGCTAAAAATCTCTGCTGCTCTAGCAGAGACAGAGTCATATCAAGAGGTGGTCTCTGCAGTTCTAGATGACAATGCAGAAAACGCGCAGGAGCGTCTGACGCAGGAGATTGACCTCTTGATTACGCATGCCGATAATGAGGTGCTCGAAGAAGGGGACTTGATCACTGATCGAAAGAGTATAACGGGTCTTTGCATCCTCTATACTAGCATGAAATGGCTTGCATCCAAGATTGCCAATCTGCGGTTCATCAGCGATCGCGCCACAGATTCCTCGGTAGCCGAACCAGGAAACCCTAGACACAATCGTCGCTGGACGATATTGACATCTACTGTTCCGAGGACAGATGGCGCTTCCGTTTATCTGCCGTTGAACACAGAGATGGCCGGTGCCTTTGATGCAGTCGTGCAGTCGTACCAAAACCTTGCTTCAACAGTGCATCGATGTCTACATCTCGAAATTCGGTGTCGGATTCTTCATTCATTACATCGATCCATGAAGACGACGTACAAGCTAGAACAGCTCCTAAACGAGCCCGACACAGACATTATCAATCTAAACAACGAACTCATTGCCTTTGATAGCGAAGTGGTACATTACGTCCCACCACGAGCATATCAGTAAGTCATATTTTGAACAAGCCCCTATTCCCCCACAACAAACCCCTCCCATCCCATCATCCCAAATCACATAAACCAACACACTAACACCCAACCACTCAGACAAATAACCTCAGGCCTCGCCCCACTAATGGACCGCACCCTCCTCCACCTCTTCACACACATCACACAACTAAACACCTACGGCTGCTCCCTCCTCCAACTCGACATCCTCGTCCTCCAACAAAACCTCAAGAACATCGAACCCGCCGCCCAACTCACCCGCACAGCCACCTTCCTCGACCTCTTCAGTTCCGGCCCCGATGCCATCATCGCAAAGGCCAAGGATCGCGAGAGCTCGGAGACTAGGTTCTCGTTTGAGGAGTTGGAGGGTCTGGTTAAGTTGTTTTATTCGGAGAAGTTGGGCAGTGAGAGGAGGGAGGTTCAGTTGCAGGCTAAGAGGGGGTTGGATGATCATCTTTTGCAGCTTAATGAGGCTATGTGGTAGGTTTGGTTTTGGGTTTTTGGTGGTAGCTATCAGGATCAGTATCAGTAGCGTCTTTGATTGAGCTTTAGCGGATTATATCCCTTGCTTTTTGAAAATTCGTTTTGCTTCGTCGGCGTGAATAAACCATATTGCGAGGAGCAGCATATCGTATCCAATTTCATCACGAAGCATGGAAATGTTCAACCGGTTTTAAAAAAGGGGGGTATAAATTTTATCGAAACATTATCGTAGCTTCATCACCAATCTTCCTCTCGGTAGTAGCATCATATATGCTCATGATATCATCTTCAAACAAAAAATTAAAAGTATAGACAGGAAAGTACCTATTCAACATACTTATGCCTTCTGGGTCATCTGCTCACCAGCAGCACCACGGCTCTGAAGCGACTTCTTGCTGACAAGTCTGAAGCCACCGAGGAGCATGAACGCAGCCAATGAGCCCAGGACAACGGCAAGGGTGACAAAAGCACCAATGACACCTCCGATGGCAGCAGACATGTGGGAACCGCCAGAGCTCTTTTGCTCGGTGGTCTCGGCATTACCATTGCTGGAGTACTGGGCGCAAGTACCGGTAGTGTTTCCACACTTGGTGCACCATTGCTCAGTGGTGCTGATGGCGAACTTGTTGATGCCGTCCTGGAAGTCGGCCCAGGAGATCTCGGTGTTCTCTTGGCCGAAAAGTGGGTAAGCGGTAGGCTCGCTGCTGTTGCTGGCAGTGCCGTTGTGGAAGAGGAAGCGGACCTGAAGGTCACTCTCGGCAGGGAACTTGTTGTCCTCGACGGTGGCCGTGGTGAAAAGTTCGAAGACCATGGATGAGGCATAGTCGGGTACGCCCATGAAGTCGGGGTTCACCTTGTGGAGGTCGGTCAAACCGAAGAAGGACATGAAGGTGGCGTAGGCGCCGAATTGGATGCCGAATTTGTTGCTGGTTGCACCCGAAGAACCAGACTTGACGATTTTTTGCATGTAGCTGAGGGCTTCGCCGGCAAGTTGCATGCCGGAGACGGCGCGCATGTCGTCGGAGGCATTGTAGGCCAGGCCCCACTCGTGGGAATCGGCGAGAGTGCGGATCTGGAAGAGGGTGTCGTTGGTGAGGAGGTCGGAAGAGGGAATGGTGCTGTTGTGGATCTCGGCGACGTTGATCAAGTCGAAGACTGGGAAATTGTTAGATATTATATTTTTCTAGTTATATATACATATATATATTGGAACAGATTAACTTACCAACATAGGCGTTCTTGTAGGTTACATAATCAGACGCGAATGTGGCATTGACGACGGGCATCAATGATTGGTAGAAGTCCTTGGTGTTCGAGAGCAAGTCGGTGTACCGGGCACTGGAGAAGAAGTTGTTGGAGCTGGACTTTGCCCTTGAGCAGCCGGTGGCGTCCTGCAGCCAACCGTTGTCCTCGCTGCCGCCGTTCGTCTCGGTAGTGGCGATGGGAATCAACTGGTAGCCGTCCATGGGCGGGGTTACTTTGGTGCCATTGGCCAGGCTGTCCACATTGACGCTATCCCCGGTTGGGGGATACAGGCCCTGCAGGAAACCCATGGCCGAGAGTTGAAGGACGCTGTCTGCCGGCGCGCTCACTGAGATCTGGTTCAGCGTGACGGCGTCGGTGCTCATCGCCTCGATCGATGATGAATTGCTGGTCAGGTAGCGGGAACGGTAGTAGTCGCCCGATGTGAGCACCTGTTCGTAGCCCAGCGACGTGAGGTGCGTGTTCCCAAGGGCCTTGGGCGTGCGGTCGCCATGGCGGTGGAACATGTATGCTCCCAGGACCGTCTCTGCAGCCTCGACCGAGCAGAGGAGCGAGAGGAGGGGCACTGCGGAAGTGGTGAAGTGCATCTTGAAGACACGGAACAGGAACAACAACAATTGTTGATTGATTGAGTGCGCACTACAGAAAAGAAAAAAAAAGCCAGAGGCAGGAGAGGCGTCTTCTTAAATAGCCACCCTACCTATCTATCTACTATCTTGCCGTCTGCTCCATGTGTGCACAAGTCGTCTAGCTTAGGCAATAGCTCCTTCCCTAGCAGCAGAGGGGAAGACCATCCAGGCTTTCCAGGTGCTGGTGGTTGGTGGGGGCAGCGGGCAGCGGGCAGCGGGCAGCGGGCAAGGCGGGCGGTGATTGGTACGGAGATGCTTGATTTTCTCTACACGGACGATCGCCAATCAGGCCATGCAGCAGCAGCGGTTGGCGGGTAGGGGCGCACCTTCCGCCCTCGGAGAAGGGCAGCTGCAAAGTCAGCATTATTCCTTCGCGCCCTCCGTGTTGGGAGACGGTCTTGTGCCATCGTACGATAGGCCAGGGCAGTCGAGCAGAGCAGAGCAGAGCAGGATGCTGGTCAGGCAGGGAGGCAGCAAAGCAAATCCACGGAAGGCCGATATAAGCATTCGGCAGCATCTCGCACAGCAAGCGAACCCTTGGTCCGTGTCAGATTCTGGTGGGTGTGTGTGTGTGTTGGTGTGTGTTGGTGTGTGCCCTGGTGTGTGCCCTGGTGTGTGCCCTGGTGTGTGCCCAGGTGTGTGCCCAGGTGTGTTGCATGTCGTCTCACATGTCGTGCTCAGGCACCGCATTCCACATTCCTCCTGCTGGTACCGAGCCAAGGACGGCGTGGACGGGCCGACCATCGGAACATTCAACGCCACCCCAGTCCGTCCTGCTCCTCCATCACTCCATCATCTATCGTCGTTATCTTATTGCATCCCGATTCACCCGGTAGCAGCGGAAAAAGAAACACCAACGAAATCGGACGGTTAACAACAATTAAATTGGAAAAATGGCGCCTCAGAGTCGGGGGGCCCAGCTCCCCACTTCCTTCCAGTCCAGATCCACCCCGAACCTGCCCACTCTAAACTCTCTCGAGATCTCCTCCGCACCAACCGCAGCAGACTCTAATGCTACCACCAATCCTACATCTCCAGGGCCTAATAACACCTCTCCCTCTGAGCCCGCCTCCGTCGAGGATAACCTCCAAGATGAGGACGAGGAAGAGCCAGATCCCTTCAGATTAGACGCTTCCCCAGACGACTCGTCCTCTGGATCCGAACAGGATGAAAACAGTCCTCCGCCCTCAGCCCGCCCTCTCTATACATCCCGCTCCCAAAGCCATCTTCCAACGCACACCAGCACGTTATTCCCACCCTTCTACAACCGCCCACCGACACCGCTGCCCCCCTCACCCTCATTAACATCTCTCCTCCGCCCCTCATTCAGCACGCAGACCTCACGCCCAACAACCCCAGACTCCTCCGATGTCGAACTTCCCACCCCAACCACAAGCAGCAATCTTGCTAGCATCACCAAATCCGCCCGCCATGCACCCATGGTCCCACGTGCCTCGCCTAAAGTCCCAACATACGAGTACTACGGCTTTGCGCTTTATCTAGCCTCGTCCGCTGCATTTCTGATGTACATTCTTTGGGCGTATGTTCCTTCGCCGGTGCTCCATCAGATGGGTATACGTTACTATCCCAATAGATGGTGGGCCCTTGCCGTGCCTGCCTGGATGGTCGTGACGGTCTTGTACATCTATGTCGCATTGGCCAGCTACAACACAAAATATCTAACCCTCCCGCTCAGCAGTCTGGAGAACTTCGTCGATGAATGCGGTCAAGTCGCCGTGATAGACCGACGAAGCGGAAAAATCGTCAAGAAACCTTTTGGTGGCGGAAAAGAAGGTGAAAAGGCACCCGAAAAGGAGAAAGGAAAAGGTGGATCTGAAAAGGAAAAAGGCAAAGGCAGTTCCTCTACCAAGGGGAAACAGGCACTTATCAAAGATGATGATATGGCCATGTATCGATTTGCAGCCGACGATGAGGTCGATTGGAAGAGGCTGTGGAGTATAGGTACTGATGCCGTCATGGACGTGCCCATTGGTGGTGTTTGTGAGATCCTGTATGGGGAGGATAGAGATAAGGAGGCTTGGGAAGAGTAATAGCAAATGAAATGAATGATAATGAGTTGTTCACATCAAATAGATATACCCCTGCGAAAAGCGTAAAAGCAATCCCATATTCTAATTTTAAGTCTATTCACACCAAAAGAAAAGAAATTCAAGTCCCAATAATAATATCATTCATGTAACATTCCATCATCTACATAAATA
>AJFL01000908.1:0-14289 GCA_000467735.1 Rhytidhysteron rufulum CBS 306.38 | reverse complement strand
CCCCCGCAGAAGCCGCATCGCAAGTAGCAGACGGCAGACGGCAGACAGCTACATTGTGATTGCGTAGCTATAGGGAGCTCGACCAGCGAGTATCAGTTCCTCCCCCAGGCTCTGCCCCCCAGCAGCTGGGCCAACTGCTTGCTCTCCTGCAGCGGCGCATGCAGCCTGGGTCGAAGTACTACAGACTGCTGCTATGTACAGACAGTCGCCGCGCCGGGATGGCAGCCAAAGGGTTCAGCAACAGCCAGTAATAAATCCCTCAAGCTACTGCATGCAATGAGATGGATCTGCTGGCTGCGGCATGCCTGCAAAGGGACCACTGGGGACCTGCAAGGCTCACGCACTACCGGCTCTATTTGAACCGCAATTCACTGTCGCTCTCTGGCTGCATCGGCCCTCTCCGACTGCGCGCCGCCTGCTGGTTGTGGTTGTATTCGGTGTTGCCTCCATTCGGGCTATTTTCAACAGCAACACAGCCGAAGCCTGGATGCGACGTGATTGGGCAGGCTGCTTCGTTCCCAATTCGGGACACTTGAGATGAGAAGAAGGTGAAGAAGAGCAGCATTGAGCGAGGGTCGTCAGCAAGCAGCAGCAACAGCAGCAGCAGCAAGAAGCCTGATTAAGTCGCACTGCCGCACCGGCCGCGTCCCAAGGTTGATGAAGCTTCAGCCACCTGCTGCAAAACTCCCCTCCACTCCCCTCTTCTTTCTTACCCTTCCTTACCCTTCCCTACCCTTTGCCTACCTGCCTGCCTGCCTGCCTGCCTGCTTGATTGATTGATTGACTGGTTGAGCGATTGATTGCATACGAAACACCCTCTGTGCTCCAGCAAACCCATCCCATCCCATCCCATCCCCATCATCTCACCGCAAATCGGCTCCTATCCCAGCTCCCCTACGTACGATATCGATGATCTCTCCAGCCCGTGGTCCCTTGTGTCGGATTCATTGGACATGGCAGGATGCTCCAACTGCGCAAGGCTATCGGACCCGTTGGCGAGGTCAGAATGCAACGCGATAATGGCCGTGGTTGCTTTTTGCAGCGATCAGAGCTCTCCAAGAACGTCACATCTGATTACAGTAAAGCCGCTGCTCCACCTCCACGTTGGAATCAGTAGAACAACCCCGAAAACGAGATCCGCTGACCCACTCCAACTCAACGCAGAACCGTTCCCTCCATGGCCAGCAAATAGCAATCCCAGCAGGCCTGTTGACCGCTCGTGTGGCTGACCGTTTAGCTATTCTATTTTGTACTTCGCTAATACTGGAAGGCCTGCGGCCCGCCATGCCAGCCCCTTGTATCCTAACATCTGATGCCCATGCCCTGCAAAATTAGCAACGACTCCAAGCCTGGTGCTTGCTCTTTCATATTCCTCTTCTGTTTTGCCTTCCGTACCACCAAACACACAGATCAGATCCACCCAAGCCAAGGTCTAGATCGACCTCTGTCAGAGCATACGCGCTCACGTTTCCTTCTCATTGGTATTCCTTGCATCGAATCAGGCCATGATATTATCCTACAATTATACGCCTTCATCCGAGCAAATTTCCTGCTACAGGATGGATACCTCAGAAATATTTCCGGCTATCAGCAGTGGAACAGACAGCTATCCACTGCATCAGAGGCCAGGATACCGATGAAAAGGCCACCCAATAACCAAAGTGTCTCCGCCTTTCTGTATCAAACCACCAAGATAAGGAAACACCGTCAACGTCCTCTCACCATTTGATTCGCAGAATGCGTATATATCCATCCATTACAACATACCGACACCATATCGCTACACCTCCGAATCGCACACACGTGAAACCTCGTCTATCTATCCTGCATGTAGGTCACCAATCTCGGCTTTTCAATATCCATCTTTCCCGACCCCAAGGATCCCCAAGCCCTTTACCAAGGCTGAATAAATTATTCCCGACCTTGTCCACAGGTACCCCCATGTATCCCCCATCTTCTTGACAAAGAAATGCCTAGAACGACGTCCGCATTGGCAAACTCTTAACTCAGCTTTCTCCCAAGCCATACCTTGTATTAGCCGTACACCCCTTCCAATTAGCATATACAAAGTATATATTCAATTGCCATCGACCGTCCCTAATTGCGCTTTTCGGCACTTTTGGTGATCTACGTAGTTACCAACTACCCACCTACCGCACCCACCCCCTTTCCCATCTGTCTGACCTTACGCTTCCGGAACCCTGGTCGTTGGGCACTGCCCATGGCGTGGATTGGTTGATGCATGTCATTTGTGGAATCTTCGCCTTGCCGTACTCAGTCATGCGTACAAGTTTTCTGTCGAATGAGCTTGTTGGTAAGCTGACTAGGGTTTCTAATGGTTTACCTAGGTAGTAGTTATTTCTTTAACCGGCGGAAGCCGATATAGGAGGATGACTTGGGTTCGGATGGGATTGGGTTAGGTTGCTGGAAGGAGTCTAGAATTTCACTTCTCTCATGTTGGAGATTGTGGGGTGGGTTTGGGGTATATGCATGAGAGGTGTAAATGACATTTATGCTTTTGTTGTGGTTCTAAAGGACCTATCTCTGGGGAATGTAGCTATTGGAAGAACGATCCAAACAACGCCGGAACATGCAGAATAGAAAACAGACTATGGAGAATTCCATGTCTCTTCATAATGATATGTTCGTAAACTCTAAGCTGCCAGCATGAAGAGAAGACGTCGAATTATTTATTCATAATCCGCACCAGCCCTCTGCTTCCCTCTCCTCTTGTTCCCTTTGAAGTGTTTCTTACTGTTCAGTTTCAAATCCGCAGGGTCAACATCGTTCTCTAGCGCGATCATAGCCTTCTGCTTCCTTCCACTCAGTTGCTTCGCTTTACCTTGCTCGCTATACTTGTTATGGAACGGCATGCTGAGATGTCCTGATCCTTGACCAGGAGCAAAGAACTTCTTATCCAGTCTCGAAGTCTTCTCTCCCTGGACCGGGGCCATGGGAACCATATCGAGATCTGCCTCCATGAGCGAAGGGTCCTCAGAGATAGACGAGCTGGCTATTGATTGGAGATGACCACGGCGCTTCTCGGGCAGATGAGCCGAGTCGTAGAGCTCTCGGTTGAAGTGTTTGGCATCGATAGGGGGATCGACTGGTGGTGGGTGGCAGAAGAGTAGTTTGCCCTTTACATAGTCCTTCAAGATGTATCGCGCGGCTCGGGACTCGTCTGGTTGACCTAGACCTTGAGTAGAGAAGCCTCTTGCCACAGCATATGCGCGAAGAATTTCATCTGCCGTTGGGATACCGGTGCCGCCTTCTTCTAGTGGACGGACGTGAATCTTCATACCGTAGATGGCCTCGAGGAAGGGCTGGGGAATTCTCTGTGCTACGAGTCCCGCAGGGCCAGTGTATTCTCGTAATTGGTCAATTGGGAGAACACCACTGCACACCAGCTCTGCTTTTGTGGTAGCGAAGTTAGGGAAAACGAGACCGGGACAATCGCAAAGGATCACAGAGTCGCTGAGATGGATGGTTTGGAAGTGTTTCGTCTTTCCCGGAGTTGCGGAGACGGATACTTTCTTTGCTCCTATAAGCGCGTTGATTGTGGAAGATTTTCCGACGTTGGGGTAGCCAACAAGACCGATTTGTGTCTTCCGTGGAGGTGAATCAGGACCAGTATCGATTTCAGGGGCATGTTCAAGGAAGAGTGCTTCCAGCTCATCGGTTGTTAAGATTCTGGTTCTTTCTTGATCATCTGGAACTTTCTCTTCGTCGACCCATTCCTCCTCCTCTTCTTTGGCGTCTTGGATGTCGATTTTGCGTGCCTCTTTCGCTAACAGGTTGTCGTCCCCCTCCAACTCTTCTTCGATCTCATCCTCAATCTCGTCTTCATCCAGGTACGCTTCATCTGCACTTCCTTCCTCTAAATCCCTAGCCTCGTTCATTTCCTTTGCCAATTCGGCAGAGAAGAATTTGTAGTTAATTCCTGCAGATACAAAATAGTCCGCCCATGCTTGTCTCTGCTCCAAGGTCATCATATCAGCCTTGTTTACCAGTAAAAGGTTATTCTTCTTTGGATCCACCTCCTTAACGTAGTTTTCCAAGTCTTCGGATCGAAACAAGAGCGGGTTTCTGGCATCTACAATCTGCACAACTAGATCCGATCGCTCGATGACTCGCCACAATTGTCGCCAAACCTCCAAATTCCGCTCGAATGGAGTCATGAGAAGGTCATTGTTCTCCTGCAGTTCGGCAAGACCTCTCCGCCATTGTAGCAGGGATTCTCTCTCACGCGTGTCGAGTTGCTGGGGTGTAGTGCTCTCATCCCACGGTGGTCGCCTTGGAACAGTCAATCGCGTCTTGTTCTCACGGTGCTTCCGAACTGCAGCCCGTTCTTCCGCCGCCGATAACAGGTATGGATTTTTCTGATCCTTGTGGATAATCTTGACGTTGTTGATTTTCTCTGCCGTGAAATCAGTCCCCGCGAGTTCGGCGGTCGATAAGAATTCATCAAGTGCGCCTTGTTCAGTCACCGAGCGCATCTTGACCCAAGCGGCCTCTTTCTTTGGGTTCGTGACATACTGCAAAGAAGGGGTCAGCTATATTTCATGGAAATATCGGGTGCTTTCATACTGTCTCTCCATTTTGGCCGGTTCTCTGAATTCCCTCTGGCTGATAATTGCCCCGCCGCATATCCGAACCCTTCCCTTTTCCAAACCTATCGTTCATCAGGCTGTTCCCCAGCCCGACACTCTTCTTTGATTTTGCCAACACCATCTTGGATTCTCTGGCGCGATAGTGCTGGTAGTGGTATGCGAAATAGAAAGTTGTGGTGTTGAAGGAGTCAAGGGTTAGGCGGCGGACGTCATTCACATTTTTACCCCACGCTGAAATTTAAATTTTGGGCATTTATTTTGTCAGCCAACTTCAGACTTCGTCGACTTTCTACAACCACCACCCACCCGTAAACTCCGTGCACATATTATAATACGATACGGACTTAAGACAACAAGCCCAACATGCCTCGCCGAAAATTTATGTAAGTACTTGCACTGTCCTACAAAGTATCCGCCTCGAAGCACCCCCACTAACCCCTCCCAGCGATAAGAAAAATGCGACCACCTTCCACCTCGTCCACCGCGCTCAAAATGATCCACGAATTCACGATGCCGACGCACCAGATATGGTTTTCAAGGAGGTCAGCGCCCCCAACCAGCGTGCGATCTCCCAGCCAGCTGGCAGTTCTGCGGCGTCGGAGTACTCCTCCGCCTCCACGCGGAGCAAAATAAAGTCTAGAGGCGACTTGGAAGATGAATTTGGCTTCAGAATAAGGAAAAACGAAGGAGAGGCTGCAAACCATGGTATCTTCTACGACGATACCGAATATGATTACATGCAGCACATGCGAGATCTGGGTACTGGCGGTGATTCGTATTTTGTCGAGGCCCCATCGGCCAGGCAGACGAAAGGAAAGGAAAAGTTCAGCCTTGAAGAGGCGCTACGGAATGCCAATCTTGATGACAGGCAAAGCGATGCTGGGATCAGTGTCAGTAGCAGTGTGAGCAGAAGTGCTAGCGATGTCTTTGGAGAAGATTTGGCCCCCAGTGAATTCGTTAGGAAGACAACGTATCAGGACCAACAGAATGTGCCAGATGCCATTGCGGGTTTTCAGCCGGACATGGACCCTCGCTTGAGGGAAGTCTTGGAAGCGCTAGAGGATGACGCGTACGTTGATGACGAAGAGGATATCTTTAATGAACTTGCGGAAGATGCGATTGAAGTACCTCAAGCTGCGTGGGAAGCGTCGGGATTTGACTTCTACGATGAGACTGAAGCACAGTTTCAAGACGAGGATGAAGGTTGGGAGACCGACGACACGATTAAGGCTTCCTCGCCGAAGCCGAACAGCAAAAGGTCCAAAGACAGAGACGCCGTCCCAACCGACCCTGGCACTTTACCGGCTCCAGATGCCGCTCCTGCACTCACCGAGGAGGGCGATAACGCATGGCTTGATGAATTCAACAAATTCAAGAAGGATGTCAAATCAGCCAAATCAGCTAAAGCACCTAAACCGGCTGCCCCGTCGGACCTTCAGTCTTCCGTAATGACTGGTGCATCAGCGCTCACCGCTGGGGGTCGACGCAAGAAGCGAAAAGGTGCTTTAACCTCCACTTCTAGTTACAGTATGTCATCCTCAGCACTGCATCGCACCGAGGGCCTCACACTTCTGGACCAACGTTTCGACAAGATTGAGGAAGAGTATGCTGCTGAAGATTTCACTGACGATATGTCTATGATGTCGGGCATGAGTAAGATGTCTGGTCTCAGCAAGATGTCTGGGCTGTCAGGAGTGTCTGGAATGAGCGAGGCACCACCTCTAAGATCTGATTTCGATAACATCATGGATGACTTCCTTGGTGGATATTCGATGTCTGGAAAGAGAAGAGTGAAGAAGGGGGCGCAACAGACTGGACTAGAGCAGCTCGAAGAGATCAGAAAGGGTCTAGGCCCTGCGAGAGTAAAGACTCAGAAGGCTTGAATTGTCCTCAAGATAGGACACGAATGTGCATACTGCGGCGTCTTGGTAGGTAAATGAACTCAAAAAGTAAAAGAAGGAATCGGCGTATGTGATAGGAGTTTCGGTTGCATGGGATACCCACATCGCACTGTCACGTGTGTAGATAGTGAAATACATTCGAGCATGAGAAAGCCGAATTAGATGGGATAGATTAGCAAAAGGCTGCTGAAAGGTTTCTTAGGGTATCATAGGGTCTATCTATTGGATGAAATCCTTTCTCCTCGCATGCTCTATTGACTGCTGACTGCTTGCTGCGCTCGTTGAAATGCATCTAGCGATTCAAATCGTGGCACCACATCGCTGGTATGTTGGCGCCGTGTCTGTGTACGGCAAATGAGAGCCACATCCGCTGCTCGGGGCTATCGAGCAGAGATCCCATTTGGAAAGGGCGCAGCGTATTTCCAACTGTGTGGGTTGCTCTTCGTCTGAAAGGGAAGCATATTGACAAGGCTCAAATCAGCCTCGAAGTGAGCCTTGCCCCCAACTTTGTCCCACACCTCTTCAGGTCAGCTGCATTGCAGTTACGAATGCCTCCAAACCCCGCTCAAACAGTTCGTTGGAAACACCAATGCCTCCTGGATGTTCCACGGGGGCTAAGGGATTCTTGACTACATATTCCACGTAGAGATTTGCCCAGATTTGGTGCAAGGCGACGCGAAGAGTGTTCTGCTTGGTATCGGTGAGGGCTACGAACTTCATCCTCGTTGGGGTTTCATAATAGTGCAATTTGTATTCGCCGGTTCGATAAGACAGGAAGACGTCGTCCTCTCCTCCCAACTTTTGTACCATGTTACGCAGGGAAAATACGAGTCCGAATATCAGTTTCGCATCGTCTTCTTTGGAGAGGGCTTTGCGTGGCGTAGGGCCGGCGTCGCCATTGCTGGCGAGGGTTGACGCGGATTGAGGGCGCGTAGGCTTGTTGCTAGAGGAGGTCGGTCGTTGGGTCCATCGTTTGCTGTAGATGCATTCAGCTGGGGCAGGGTTAGCAGGTGTCGAGGGGGCGGCGATTAATGGTGCTAGGGTGAATGGCTTACTTACTATGGCGGTCGAATATGTAGAAGGAATATAGGGTCATGGTTGCGGATCAGGAGGAGGGACGCGCGATCGCGATGGAGCTGAAGGAGATGTCGTAACCTTGAAGTAGGGAACGGGTAATCGGGATGGCGGTTGAAGAAGCCAAGGAATGCGGCGTTGAATCGCCGCGGCGCAGTGGACGGGCGAGATGGACGACGTTAATTGTTAATGGGGTCTGCTGGCCAAGCCATGCACCGATCTTCGCCTTCTTCTGTTAACGTCGGCCTGCAAGTGGGCTGTTGACGCATCTTACTTATACTACTATCCTGCGTGGGGTGCCTAAGGCAGCAACATAATTATTTGTATGCAACCCACCCCCTCTCTCGACACCATTCACCGCTCTCTCTCACTCCGCTCACTCTTGTCCTTCGCTCTGGCTACCTCCAGGCGAACCGTCTTCATACAATTACCCTCATTTTTTTTTCTCTGGATCCTCCTTCGTATTCTTGACTCGGAATCTTAGACTTCGAAGCTTCTCCTACCTACCCCTCATCCATCATCTATCACCCATCCCTCAGCCGATGACACAACATGTCCCCAACACCTCCGGCAAGGCATACCTCTGAGACGGATATCCCCGGCCTGCTTTCCTCTGATGATGTCAAATTGGACATTCCATCAGGCGGAGAAGGCGGCAGACCGCATGCTGTCAAGTACATGTAGGTTTCTAGTCTTAATCGAGCGACATACACCCTACTAATACTAATACTATGCTCCCTCCAGGTCTGCTCCTGCTTACCAAAGCCCTCTCCGACATCACCACCGCGCTGCATCTTCTACCCGAAGAGTGAAAGTTCGTATATCCCCCATCCAGGACCAGTTTATTTTTAGAACAGCACAGATGCCAGGAGCACTAGCTAACGAGACGTCTATTACCGATAGGAAACACTAAATGCTCGTTCAGAGTACAGTAATAGCGAAGACGACGGGACGGCTCAGCACAGGATTAACCAATACCTAATCAAGCAAGAGATTGGAAGAGGGTCCTTTGGCGCAGTACATTTGGCCATTGACCAATTCGGAACAGAATATGTGAGGATCCCAATTGGAAACCACACCTTGCTGTGATGGATTCGAAGTACGCGGGTTCGGCGCGGGTGTCCCATGGTCAAATACAACTTGGTTTTGCTGATCTGGTTGGATAGGCCGTCAAAGAATTCTCAAAATCTCGCCTACGCAAGCGGGCTCAGTCCAATCTCCTCCGCAGCTCGAATGCCAGACAGCGACGGCAAGGTGCTCGCGCCGCCGGACTTGGGTTCAATTCCCCATTACATCGATATTCTTCCGATGACACCGATGCGAATAACAACTCTCTCGATTTAATAAAGGAAGAGATCGCTATTATGAAGAAGCTCAACCATCCCAACCTGGTTTCTTTGATTGAAGTACTGGACGATCCTGAAGAGGACTCACTATATATGGTCATGGAGATGTGCAAAAAGGGTGTCGTGATGCAGGTGGGTCTCGAGGACCGGGCTGACCCTTACGACCTCGAAAGGGCCCGTTGTTGGTTCCGTGATATGATACTTGGAATCGAATACCGTATGTAATACAGTCGAAGCGCCCCAGAACTGATACTGATTTAGTGATGCAGTTCACGCGCAAGGTATCATACATCGAGATATTAAACCGGACAATTGTCTCATTACCGAGGACGATGTCCTCAAGATCGTCGACTTCGGTGTCTCAGAAATGTTCGAGAAAGACGCGGAAATGAGGACTGCCAAATCGGCTGGATCCCCAGCGTTTATGCCACCGGAACTTTGTGTTGCCAAACATGGCCAGGTCTCAGGAAAGGCTGCAGATATTTGGTCTATGGGTGTGACGCTGTACTGTTTGGTTTTTGGAAGAATACCATTCGAGAAGACCGGCATGCTGGAGTTATACGATTCCATCCGAAAAGACGGCGTAGAATTTGGCAATGCTGATGAGGATCTAAGAGATCTTCTCTCCAGGCTGCTTGAAAAGGATCCGGAGAAAAGAATCAAAATGGAAGAGATACGAGTATGTTTCATTCATCGAGACATACCTTAACGCTGACACAATCTAGGAACATCCTTGGGTCACCAAAGGGGGGACAGACACTTTGCTTCCTACCTCCGAGAACGTTGCCGTGATTGTCGAGCCTCCTACCGAAGAAGAACTAAATGCTGCTATCACCGGAAACATGGGTCGCCTAATCACAGTTGTGAGTAAGGTTACAGATAGTTTCAACCGGATGTTAATTTCCTTCTAGGTACGAGCGGTCCGACGATTCAAACAACTTCTATTCCGAAAGCGCCCCGAACTCATGGAAGGAATCCTAGGAAGTGCGTCCCGTATTGTGCAGCCGCCACTATCTATTCGACCATCACGTTTGCGTAAGTCAAAGTCCCAAGATACCGACAACCGTCAACGCATTGAAGGCGCCCTTACTGCCGAAGGAGTACATCGCGACATTGACATCACAGAAGACTCCAGAGTAATCACGTCGTCGCAAGATTCCATGGGTGTTGGTCCAGGAATCGGCCAGATTCATCAAGGTCTCGCGCAGTATGCACCTTCAAATACGAACCCGGAAAGTGCCAATCTCCAGCCACTGGATATAGCTGGGGCGAAAATTATACACGAAAACATGTCTCTAAGAGATCCAATACGATCAGCTCCACCAATCATAGATCCATTGCGCACTGGTACATCCAGCCCAGCTTCGTCAACGCGCCCTGGCAGTGCGCTAGGAATAGGCAAAGGGCATGCACATGACCCTCTGCTAGATCAGCTATACCTACGAATTGGCACTAGCTCAGACTTCTCCGAAAATGAAACCCCAGGTTTTGATGAATCCGACCCATCCTCTTACATTGTCTCCGAATCTCCCTCAAACGTAGATATGAATGTATACGAAGCCGCTTACCAAGAAGAAATTGCCCGCATAGTGAAGAAGAAGGAAGGCAGAAGACCGACGCTTTATCTGACCAGGAGAGTAGAAGGCAATCAGAGTATCAGGGAAAACGAATATATCTTTGATACAGGAAGATTGGCCGACACACCAAGGGCTGGGTTCGCACGATTGGTTGAAAAAGCCAGGCAACATAGCGAGAGGAGTGAAAGAGGATCCGAGACGGAAGATAACACAGAAGATGGTGGGGAGAAAGAGAGGGAAGGGCTTATCGCAAGAGGTCTAGGTAAGTGGAGGGATGTCAGGAGCGCAGTTGATGCAGTGAGGGCTGAAGCTAGAGCTCAGTCGGAGGAAAGGGAAAGGGAAAGGGCTGCTAGTTAGCCTCAAGAGTCGGATATAATGTATGATGTAAGGGTTGGAAGCGGTTATGATTCTTGTATTGCGTATGCCGGCTAGCTGGCTTGCTTGGCTTAGCCATACTCCTTTGGATCACCTCACATTCTTGGCTTAGATTGCGATGTAACTATTTATCCTTGGTTGGAAAGGAATTGAGTGAG
This sequence comes from Rhytidhysteron rufulum CBS 306.38, assembly GCA_000467735.1. NCBI lineage: Eukaryota > Fungi > Ascomycota > Dothideomycetes > Hysteriales > Hysteriaceae > Rhytidhysteron > Rhytidhysteron rufulum. Next base: position 3,248 of record AJFL01000908.1, on the reverse strand, counting down.
CGAGACAGATTACTATCTATATACGCTACCGTCATGGTGGTGTTGATAATACACACAGTCGGATGGAGCTGTTAGTTATGTGGAGAAAATATCTATAAATGAGAAAGGAGTTGCATGAAACTAGCCAAGAAGTTATTATATATACTGGGTAAACTAGAAAGTAATCATTGCTGCTCGAAAGCTAGCACAGTGGTACACACTATTGAATAATCACTCTGCTTTTGCCTTATTTTATCTTGGTCAGCCTTTGCTTGATAGGGATTTACCATCCCTTTCTCTCAACTTATTATAATAGATTTTATATCAAAAGAAGAGGAGAATATGTTCGAATATGTTTTATCTCGATTTCTGACCATTTTTAATTGTCCAAGGTTGTAAATATTCGAACTAGCGCTATCACAGATCCACTCCATGGATCCACCACAATCACCAAAAAAATTTTAAAAAAAAAACACTTTAAAAAAAGAGATGAAAAACATACAATAGTCAATTACTAGCCTACCGGTTACAGGCTTATGTACCGGGCAGCGGGCGTCACCCGAGAGCCTATGCTGTCAAAATCTTCGCTAAAATAACCAGAAACCAAATGATTGAATACTATTTCACGCTTTCGGATAAGCATTCAGTCCCTCTTAGTAAGCAAAACCTCTAACTATAAGAGAGTAGCATAAATAGTCTACCAATCCATCCAATCTACATCCCTCACAATTACCAACACTACAATCCAAATACCCAACCGAAAATCTCATGTCTCACCTAGCTAATCCCAATCCCAAGAATAACTCCTCCATTAACTTGATTACAGATAGATACACCACACTACCAATATGAGTATGCATATAAGTGATAGATTACTTCAAAGTCCCAAGTAACATTCAGTAGTAAATCGAATAATATGTAGTCACGCACATTACATCAAAATATCTAGGTATAAAATCACGTAGCCATTCCACATATCAAAGAGAAGATACTTAGGTGCTTCTATACACGATATGGTGGGCAGACGGATTTAAACTCCAAGAAATGAGTACGAGGGGAAACCTAAGAGCACTGAACGGGGTTAAAAGACCATATCACCTATTAATTGCATAGTAACTAAATCATGTTGAATTCAAAGCAAAGTCGTATGATAGCATAATAGGACATTTCGTAATGAAAGAGAATCCTTAACGTATTCCCCCTTCTCTAGGCAAGTATCATCCCTAGCTTTGTTTACCGATGGATATTGCATCACTGTTTGCATAAAATAATGAAAGAAAAGTCCCTTCTGGAGATACACTAATATATTTCTTCCTCTCTGGGAATTTGATCATCCAGAGCATTATTTGCCTGTGGAATGGTTCGAGTCTACTCACTAAGATATACGCATATTGTGTCTAAAGCGTCTAAACCGCTACCTAGGCTTCCCAAATGAACACGAAAACTTTGTGTGACTTTTCACTGCCCACTGACCTAGAATTCCAGGCGTTTGATCATATGCTCGAGTGGTCGAATGACTTGATTGTGAATCGCTCATTGAAGAGGTTCGCTGGATATATCTTTCCCGAAGCCGAAATAGCATTCAAGGCATTTTTGAACGATTGCTTGGTACCTTGGTCCTGGAGGAGAGGGTCTGCAAGCCAGTCGACGCATTGTTTTCACGTCATTGTAACCGTCTCCATGTTGTAGGTTATCCAATGGTTTCCAGTACTCCAGTTCAAGAAGGACAATTCCGAGTGTGTAAAGAATGTTATTCCTATTTTCACAACCCAAATCTGGATTTGTGTGGTGAGATTGTTCGCGACCAAGGCCGCAGCAGTCGATGAAGGCATTAAAATATACGGCGTCTAGGCCTCGCTTCATGGGATAGTCGAATGATGTTTGAAACGAAATTGTGTTAAGGTTCCAGCAAGGACTTAGCCATGGCGTTGAATGAAATTGTAGCACAGCTTTAGCCAGTCTAAGTGCCAGTTTCAATTGGTCAACGACAGTGATATCATCGAAATTTGTCTTTCGCATCAGTTGGTGTAATGAATAGCTGGTGTATTCCTTTCGTGGGTCGATTTTGTCCACTCGTTTAGTTGCTATAGAGAAGTTTGATATACGTTGGGTTGGAAAATTATTAATAGCGTCGAGATAGGTGATTTGTGGAGCGTGCGAAGTGGTGAAGAATTCCGCTAGCGATGTCATGCTGACAATTCTACCTTTCCAGGCGGAAGCAGGCGTCTCTAATATGAGCGCTGGCTTGAGCAAGCCGGGAACGTCATCAATATCTGCAAAGAATACGTTGACTAGCTTGAAGTACCACAATTCATCCGAATCTATGGTGAAATTCAGGCTCTTTTGCTCATGAGCACCACACTTCTTTTCCATAGAGGCTCCTTCCAATGTCTGGTGATGAATAGATTTGGCATCGATCGACACATATAGGGGTTGATCCTGATTATGCCTGTGTTCAAACATTGTCCAAAGCTTTAGTTTCACTCGATCAGCCGTGTTCGTATCCAAACATATGCCCACTCCAAGTCAATGAGAATTTCCAGTACATCGACAGTCCCAGAACTGTGCAAGCGACTTGTGTAGGTTGGCTGCTGCATTTCGAATTCTTGCGTATGATTCTAGGGACAGATCACTACACGCTGGCTGCGAGAGTCGTTCCATTCCAGTATTCCTTTGGATAGTTGAAAAATGTAATCGTCATACGGCAAAATCGGTAATGTGTTCTCGAATATTTCGAGAAGCCTCTTCCCATACTTTTTCAACCAGGAGCGAAGCATGTTTCGCTCGCCATGGTTTTCGATTTAGAACTCCCTCGTACCGGGAATTGTCAGCTTGAGAGATGGCCTTATGAATCTTGCCTAGGTAGAATCTTGTGTCTTCCAAGAGCTCCACAAATCTCAACCTTGAAGAACCTAAGCGGTAAGCTGGGTATCGCTCAGTCACCAATCGTTGCATCCTTACCTAGCCTAATAGAGGGTGTTTTTACACCTGCACTGTATGTAATATTTTTTGAGTGAAAAAAAAATGATAAAACTAAAAAAGAATTTTGACAAGAGTGGGATTCGCTAATAGAGTTGTTAGAATATTTCGGAGATGGGAATCGAACTAGTGACTTACAACCCACGCGGGCAAAGCCCATGAGAAAACCCAATACTAGATATTGGAAGCATTTACGCTTCTAGATGACGTATTAGCGACACATATATCTTTAGGAATATGCTAGTGGAGGTTATGCTTACGAGTCACACGCCATAACCACTCGGCCATCT
>AJFL01000907.1:0-11569 GCA_000467735.1 Rhytidhysteron rufulum CBS 306.38 | reverse complement strand
CGAAGGGACGTGGCAGCATAGGCTCGAAGAACACGTGCTACGTTGAGATATTAGATTATCCGAGAGCTGGAGATGAATTAAAGTGGGGAAATTTGCATGCATAGTAAGGTTTTGTCGGCGCTGATGCCGTCTTCAACGTTTCGAGGGTTGCCATTGGTAGCTAATGCAGATGGTATTTTCAGGGCCATAGCGCATCGAAGTACCACATTTCGTACCGGCTGTATGAAGTCAATGCATTTACGCGTAGCGAAGGGAAGTTGTTTTGGGATAGTAATTAGTTTTCCCCGCTCAAGATCGGAAGAAAAGGTTCTATTGGAAGTGACAAAGTTTGCGGAGGTGCTACTTCGATGCATCAGTAACGGAACGGAGTAGGGAAAGGATAGCCAAAGCCACATGATGGTTTTACAAGATCTATTCAGACGCAACGGCGGGGAAATACGATGCGTGAGTCTCATATACGCAATACGCGTGTCGAGAGCACATGAAACCTTATCAGTGGGTCTAATCCTCGGGTGGAAAAACCGGATGCCCCAGATTCTCCACTTGATATTCTAGGTTGCGATCGGGAGATCCAAGTTGTATGAGACTTTGGAGAAGTCTACCTTCGTTTAATGATCCACTGATGTACTGGATACTTACCGTACTTATCTTGCACGCAGGAGGTCGATCCTTCGGTAAACAACGGCGTGTTTCTAGGTGTTAGCCTACTTCCAGCTCCCCCTTGTATGGATGGAGCCACATCTGTGCACGACAGGGGTTAACAAGCCAATCGAATGGCGTAGAAAGTGAAATCTATACGATTACCGGTTAGTCAGCGCACAGAGCTGTCCTATCCGTACAGGGGGGAGACTACACAGGGGGGAAAACTGCACAGGGGGAAGACTGCACAGGAGGAGTAGCACCCGCCTAGAAATCCTGCATTCCTAGATAACATAATCTTGATCACCTCTCGTTGAGACTATTTAACGGAACACCGTATTCTGACGATTGCCCCGCAACATTGAATTCCAGTCAACTAATTCCATTCTAGTAGTAAACCTCCTCGTTCTAGACCCGCTTTACGTTGCGGGTAAACGTTTTCTCTCAAAGATGACTACAGAAGAGCTGCAGCGCCAAGTTGATGCGCTATTCAACCAGCCGGTCAGTAGGTGGCACATGAGCCAGGATGGCAAGGCGCTTGAAGCACTAATCCAGTTCAAAACGTTCAAGAAAACATGGGTGTGTAACCTTACCAAAGAGATATTTGATCCTTCTACTAGCTTTTCTCACTTACATCACCGCTTCCTACAGGAGTTCATGGACATCGTTGCGACAAAGGCGTCCAAAGAGAGGCATCATCCCGAATGGTCAAATGTACGTTAATTGCTCATAGCATGCCTTCCTTCACTAACTAACTCAGGTTTATAATACGGTGTTCATCCGTTGGACGACTCATGAGGTGGCAGCTATATCACACCAGGACTTGAAGATGGTCTTGTTCTGTGATGAGCAGGCTAATGCGTTAGGTGCTTTAACTGATGTGCCGGAGAGTAACACTGCTACCTTGGTTGACAAGATAACGAATCCATAGTCTACATTAGTAGCCACTCATTGCAAAAGAAGGCCTGTTAGTTTCAGCATGAGATTTAACTTTTCCGAGGGGTTACCTAAAACCTTACCATCCACCTCCTGTGGTGTACCACCGACTGACCAGGGACTGTTTTGTGAGTGGCAAGTGTGCATTTCGACCATTTTCAACATACGGCGTAGTTGAAGGATCACAAGTGCAGACAACTATACCACGTGTGCACGGGCTCAATTGTGGGACCATAACAGTGACTTCCCTGCAATTCCCAAACTTGATCAAGCTAGATTATTATTTTGGGTAAATATGCAAGCTGGAAGATGACGTCTCGATCACGTTGCTATTCTACTACCTACTCTATGTGTACATAGTGCTATCTTTAACCCCAGAAGCCCCGGCATGAACGTTTCGGGCTACCAATGTCATCTAGGCTAAAAGTACCCACTATATATAAGGTAGGATTAGAGAAGCAAACGACTCCGTTGGTAATCAATTCATCATTGAAGACGCAAATCATTGATTTCTTAAGATGTTGTCCACACCCCAAACAACCAACTTCCATAATGCCTACCTGGATGGCCAATATGATCGATTCTTCAAATTCAAGAACCAGAACGAGGATACCGTGACATTGAACGCTCGACCACATACAACACTGGGACCTCGAACAACTCATCTCCATCTCTTCGCTGATGTTCCTGGAACGTACAAGCCATCCATCGACTGGCTCGATGGCTCGGCTCCTCTGCATCCTTGCTTCCATGAATCCATATATATACAAACAATAGTGGACGAAATCAAACAGAAAATACTCGACTTCGCTTTGGAGGGCTGCCGACTCATTCTGGAGTCTCTTGCACCGGAAGTGGAACCAAATCACAACTATCTCTCGGAAAGTCTCTCATCGCACCCCGAACTTTGGAGAGCAGTACTTTCAACGCAGCACTATGGAGTTATCTACTTTATTTCTAGACAGGAAGCACGAGATATATGTACGCCCATTATTGAGAAACACCCTGAGGAAGTAGATATGATAGATGACTTCCTACGAACGCACAACTCTTCCGGCATACGAGCGATAAACTACGCCGTGCATGCATACATCACTCGGGGTGGCCTAAAGGTCAACTACGCAACTACTTTCGTACCTCCAAGAGCCATATCAGCTGTTGGCAGAGACCACGTGATTGTCCGTGAAGCAGATTTCTCTTGTTCCTCTAAGAGTATGCTTCTAGAAACAACTCCTCTCTGGGACTTACATGACTTTGCACATTTGTCATGCGCCACTCTCTGCCCACCCCTCTACGGAAACAAATACCAAACGCATCTCGCTCCACTGCCGAAGAAGCTCACAGCGTTAGTAAGATCACCAGGCATGAGGACAGGCAATGGACCTAAGATCTCAGATGGGATTGTATTCAGTGAATTACTCACAGGGCTATTCACTGAAGAGGTGAAGCGTCATCCACAGCAATCATATGCAGCTTTAACAAGTAAGCTTGCGAAAGATCTGTCCGAGTATCTGCTTGCCAGAAAAGAGCTACGACATCTATCAACTGGAAAAACCCTAATGCTACCCGCGCCAATCACACCAATCGAACTAGCTATCCTAGTCCAGAACAAGAGTTATGAGCTTCCAGCCAGCGAAATCGAACAGCGTGTATTCACTCGCGGGGGACCAGTGGGTTCAGAACTAGATGTTCTACTTCCCATGACAGCTTGTGAGCGAATAAAGTTCCTGGCAGAGAGTAAGAGCTGGTTGTATTTCGAGGTTAGGAATACCATCAAACATAGAGCGCATAAGGAGGCGTATATGATTGTATGCAAAGAGCTGGGTGAGACATTTAGGAGAGGCGGAGGATCCGACTTCGATTTATTGGTGCAGACGGGGAAGAATTTGTTGTATGAACAATGGAATGATAATACAAGAGTGAACTTGTGGGATCTGGTCAAGGATCGAACTGTTTAGAGTGATGGAAGAATGAATGGTGCAATAGGTATGATACGCACTGGACAGTTATACGTAGGATATGTGCTTGAAAATACAAAGTTTAATACACTAGGGAGTGGTCCAGCATGAAGTTATAATGAGAGAAGAAAAGGATTCTTTAAATTTCTAATATAAATTACAGATCGAAAATAGCGAGGTTATCAATTTCAAAATGAATCGAACCAGTCCTCATATTAATCAGCTATCAATACAAAAAAGTAAACTTTCAGAGAAATCGAAGTAAACTGCATCAATTACCAAAGTACCTATTATCACGTGAGATCGCGTGCTAGTGAAAGCATACATAAATAGATGGTTGGATGATCTAATGAAAGGAAATACCTTGAAATGACGTAAAAGTAATTAAAATATGAATTCTTCGGATATTAAGTACTAATGTATTTAACAGACTTCGAGTAATTGATGTTGGTCGTTATTAGGTTAGGGGAATATGAATATCTAAAGTGATAGCATTTATTGTCTTGATAGAGTAATACGCCTAGCCTTTCTCAGACACATATTGAAAGTGCTTGCGTGTGGAATGGCACGTGAATGGTGGTGGCTATGCTCTGCGTATTCGACTGAGCGTACACTAAACCCAATCTAGCAAGATATGCATCTTCATCCCCTTCCACCGAATCATTGCAAAGACATCAATTTCAAAAACCCACGATGCAGATAAAATGACCCGAACTTCCATATAATGGTCGGCCGAGCAGCTCGGCCGCTTCGGGCGAGCGAATGCATACTTATATCATCTAAGAATCCCAATTCAACAGCTCACATTCACATTTACCTTCACTTCCAACCATGCGCTTCTCATACCCTTCAATACTTTGGACCTTGAATTTCTTGTTCTCGGGCTCTGAATCTTGTATCGGTCATTCCTTCAATTCCGATGAGCAGTATGCCCCAATACTTAGACGAAACCTCAGCACCAACACACTACCAACCACCAAAACCGCCCTAATAAACGTCCGCGTCTTCGACGGTTACAAGATCAACACCCCCAGCACTGTGATCATCGATGGATCCCACATTAGCACTAATACTTCAAACATCGATATCGTAATCGACGGCCAAAATAACATTCTAATCCCCGGGCTCATCGACTCCCACTGTCACCCCAGCACACTCGAACACATGAAAACCTTGAGTTCATTCGGAGTCACCACAGCACTGAACATGGCATGTCAAGACTACGCATTATGCAACTCACTGAGGGACCTCCCGGGTCTAACATCCTTCTTTACGGCTGGGGTCGCTGCTCAAGGTCCAAATACCAGTCGTCCAGCAGGCCAAGAGATACCACCAGACCAGTCGCTATCCACTCCAGACCAGGCCCCTGCCTTTGTTGCACAAGTCTTCGGCAACGGGTCGGACTTCTTGAAGATTGTTGCGAAGCCGAATGGGCTTGACCAGGAGACGCAAAATGCGCTTGTGGATGCCACGCACGCGTTAGGCAAGCAAAGCATGACTCACGGGGCTGACATGATTCATTTCAACCAAGCAATCGATTCAAAGACGGATGGTATCCAGCACTGTCCCGGCGATGAACTTCTTTCACAAGCACAACTCGAGAAGATGTTGAAGCAGCGTCAATTCATCACTCCCACTATGAACATCGTCAAATATTACCTGGCTATCCCCGAGGCCGTTCGTGCAAAGCTTGGTTTCGATACTACGGGATCTTGGGAGAATGTTACTGCTAACGTCCGGGCAATGCATGAGGCTCGGTTGCCGATTCTCGCTGGGACGGATTCTGTTGGTAGCTTTAGTAACATTTCGGTCGCGTTCGGTAGCACGTTGCATGATGAGTTGGGATACCTTGTTGAGGCTGGTATGACACCTCTGGAAGCGTTACGCGCTGCTACTATGGTACCAGCAATGCTCCATGGGTTGGATGATCGAGGTTCGATCGAGCCTGGGAAGAGAGCTGATTTGGTGTTGTTGAGCGAAGATCCTACGACTAACATTTACGGGACAAGGTCAATTGTCAAGGTGTGGAACGGTGGTGTTGAATTTGATACGGCCTCGTAGGTGGGTGATATTTAGGTCCTTCATTTCTTTTCTCCATTTTTTTTCCCTCTCTCTATAAGCTTTTACAGAGTCCTAGGACATAAGTCTGGTTACACACTTCTTACTATAGATTTAATTCAACGCATATGTCAAAGCTAATGGAAGGTTAAAGCACTTTCGTACATTTTCTGTAGATAGATGTGGTGCATGGTACATGGTGAAGAGTCTTGTATCGTTGAAGACACAGCTCTAGCTTGTGGTCCATATGTATCTAGTCTATCTCATCCCTAGTAACCACCACGTTGCATTCTACATATTGAAGACAAGGTACCCGTTTGTCATTCCATAACATCATCATTTCAAAACTGGAATAATATTCCAGAGACCCAAATCTATCTGCATAACCAGCACAAATAGTTAAAGGAGTGTACACAACTACTGAGATATATTCCTCTGTTTGAGATCGATATATAAAGAATATCCAAGGAAACAGTCCGGACATTTAGCAAACTACCTAACATGACCAGTTTGTTTTAGCTAAATTTCTTACTCAAATCCTATCCTTACATTTTCATTCTTGATTATCGACATCGCTTCTGGAAAATTTGTCCCTCTATTCCTCAAAAATTCAATGAAAGAAAGCCCCAACTCAAACCAATATAATCTCCCTCCGTCCCCATCCTAGGCCTTCATCAACCTGACTCTCCATTTCGCAGTGCTCCAACTTGATTATCCCGATCCTCTGAAAAGTATTGAGATCCTGTTGCTTCAAGACAAGCCCCACATAGCTTTGATCCTTGTTGGTGACTCCAACAGATGCAATTACCAGTATCTCCACATCCAAGCTTTGCTCCTGGCATGTGGCGTAGTCAAGTATCGGGTGCCCAATATGCCCATCGTCTATGCTAGAAGTGTGTTGGTGGTATAGGTTTCCATTAATCCCTAGCGAGGCCTTGAATAGCGGTCCCTTGACAGTGATGCTTGCGTTCGCAACCTTCCCTGTTGGATCGATTCCAGATGGTTCATAATAGATATCTCCCACCTCAATACAGGATTCATGTACTTCTTCACGCCATACAACCTTGGATTTGACGCCCGCCCATGACCAACTTGGAGCTATATAAACTGAGGGGGGTTCAAATGTTTCACCACATACTGACCATAAGAGATCACTCCATAACGTTTGCTTCCACAGACCAGCTACATACTGATCCTCTGCCCTGCATAGACCTACCGTCTTAGCCAAGCCTGATATAGCGGGGAGTTTGTCGGTTTGGAAAGTGAGACTTTTGGACGAGTACTGCGATATGAGAGAGTACCACGTATCTCTTTTCTCCAAGTTCTCACGAAAAGGACGGTGGACACCTTGTATCTCACGAGGGCTGGCCGAACATTCACAAAAGACACCTTCGTTACATTCCCATATCATCTCGTTCTGGCTGAAATGCAACACCCTAGCAGAAAGAATTCTTTCTTGGAATGTCCATGCTCTTCGCCATAGTAGGTCTTCGTAGGGTTGTCCATCCGGGGAGGGCTGGAACCAATGCTGGAACCTCTGCCGAACCCAAATATTGCACGGATGTAGCTTTTGTGCTTTAGATTTAGCGTTCTTAGGTTCAATGAGGCCTATATTGCTGTCTAAAGAGGATGAGGCCGCCATCGTCAAGGTTGCATTGGCGAATATATCCCCCATCTTGCTTGACTCTCTTTCCCAATCTTCAGGATCGTCTTGAACTATACAAAGGGAATCGATCCAGATGTAATTGAAACCCAAACGAATAGTGAATAGGATTGCGTCTTGAATCGTTCGAGGCAAATCATAAAGGTCAATAAACTTTTTCCGCTCGTGTATGTTTCGCATCGTGGTTTTTGGTTGATCCCATGCTCCCCAGCAATAGCTCAAGGCGACGTAAGAATCTATGATATTTCTCATATCATCTAGTAGAAAAATCTCTGGTGGATGGCTCCTCAAAGAAAGTAGTCGAGTGGGGCGGATAGCCTTGCTCTTACTGGCTACCGAGTATCGGCACGACGAATGACTATTAATGCAAGTTTCTAACCAAAGTTTCACAAGATCAAGGTCAATCTGGTGATGAGAATCCCATAGAGGTATAGATGCGGAAACTAATCCAGGTAATTGAAGCGGATCAGTGTATTCTAGACAATAATTAATTGAGTAATTCTTCCGCGGTCCTATGACTGCGTACCTGAAAATGTGAATAGTTGAAATACTATTGGCGATGACTTTTCTCCTTTCGCGGACCACAACCGGAATTCAGTGTTCCATTCTAGAGTTATAGTATCTTCGGCAGTGTGACTTGTGGCGAAATACGAAGCGGCAATAGAAAGTGCTGCACATCCATCACAACCGGTCAATGTTGAGGATTGAAGTTCCAAAAGGGTAATTGAGTACGGAGGCCTAAAGCGGATCAAATCCATGCATATTTCACAAAGAATTGGTTGAATTCCATTTTCGATAGTAATGTGTTGGCAGCACGTAGAGGGGTGGAAGGCGCTCATTAGTCTGCCGGCAGATGGGCGGCCTTTTGGTGATAAGCTCAACGATGCTTTGAGCATCTCGTATCTAAAGGTATCTTTCTTTGGGCTTTCTTGTTGAATCCTCCAGATCCACTCTTGAACTTTCGAGGCACGTAACCCATATGATAATCTTGACTCAGGAATAGCAGCACTTCTTTCTCCAAAAATAGTATTGTCTAAAAACTCCAGGGTATAACCAGCGGTGAAGGTACAAATTTCCACAAGAACGCAACCCAGAGACCATATGTCGTAAGCGTTTGCCTCAACGTGAGTCTGCTCTCCACTGGCTTTTGTTGTACACTCTGGTGCGCAGTACTTAAATGTCAAACCGTGTGTCCTGTCAGCGTCTATCATATTTTCGAAGCTCGCAGAACCAAAGTCTGTCAAAACGAGCTGCCAGCCTTTAACCAGGATGTTCCGAGGCTTTATATCCATGTGGAAGCAGGACTTCGAATGCATGTAATTAACAGCTGATGCAAGACAACCCATGGAAGCATCGAGGAAATTTCGGAAATGAAGTGAGTTCTGGTGCAGTCGAAGGATACTATCCAGGGTACCATCGGCGGCGGGACTCGTCAACAAAGCCCATCTAGCGTTAGAGTAGAAGAGACCTAAACCGTTGACAATATGTGGATGTTGGAGTCTCCTTAGAACCCGAAGTTCTTTGAGAAGAATTATGCTTGGATCTGGTCTTTTGTTTACATCGGAAACAGGAGTTTTCCGTGCTATTAGTTGGGGAGAGTTGCCGATTTGGATTGCGTCCACGGCTCCTATGCTACCACGACCAAGATATTTAATGACCTTGATTGCAGACGGGTGTATCTTTTTCGGAATCAAATTTCCTATCTTATTCAAGAAAAAGAGAATAATGATCCCATACTGCCCAAACACAGTCATGTAAGAGGACGGAGCATCTTGTATGATTTTTGCGAGATCGGCAAAACTGAAGCTCTCAGTAAAGAATGGAGCATGTGTTTGGTACCCGGCAGAGATAGAATTCGAAGTTGAGACTGGATCAGGCTGTGTATCAGGAATAAATTCCTCCGAAATGGCCATAGTCCGGTGGCACCTTTCGGTACTATGGGATGGACATGTCGAAACCTGAGTCCCATTTGAGCTATTACTCGTTTTATCTCTTTCTTCGTTTAGCTTGTCGTTCTTTCGATGTTTGTCGTTGATCTTCCTGGAATTTTTAGAGTGTTTTCTCACTTTTCGGTGGCCATGCCTATCGTCATCATCATCGTCGTCGTCGCTGTCATCCTCACTGCTACTATTATCATCATCCTCATGATCATCTAAGTCAGAAAGGTCTTCGGTGGGGCCTTCCCATGGATCTCTCCAACTGCTCATTTCGACGCCATCTTCGAAATGTTGACCTATATGATCCATTCTGAAACGCCAACTTGTAATCTTCGTTCCACAAAATCCGCACAAGGGTTGGAAGTTGTTCTTCGTTTCAAATCTCCATTTTCTTTTATAGTTCTCCGATTCAATACCAGAGTGGACCTTTTTGAAATGTTGTGTGAAGTGTCGAACAGACAAGAACACGCGTCCCTCGGAAAGGTGTTTCTCCCTGCATGGTATTTTGTTCTTGTGTTCAGTGTCCCAATGGTCGTCCCCAGGTGAATTTTCATTACACAAAGCGCAGGTGGGTCCGTGATCATCCGCACACTCTTTGCCATGAAAGCAAATATAACCCAGTTGAGGCCAGTTCCTTTGTTCATGGCGATCCCAAGCTGACTTGGAGTTTGCTGTGAATCCACAAAGCGATGTGCAAGAATAACGTTTGGACGGATCCTGAGGGGCCTTGCGGTTGCATTCCTTTTGGACATGATCGATGCCCTCTATACATTTTGGTCTAAACGCCGAGTACTTGGACGCAACCTGTTTCAACACTCCAGCTTCGTCATCCTGTCTCTCCCGGCTTCTAACATGTTCCACTAACATGTCAGCCAAGGTATGGCGCGAAGTTCCAGTGAGTGTTTCGAAAGCAGCGAGTTCATTGGGGCCCGGAAGCTTTCCTGGGTTATTCCTCATCCAAATATTTATCTGGTCACGGGCACTCTGGGAAATGTTATTGAACGGTAAGTCATTCATTGGTTGTAAATACATTCCCAATGCCGATTCTTGGCTGCCAAAACCTGACAAGCCTCGCTCTTCAGGGCGACTCCTTTTGTTGTGGCCTTCTGGAGGGAATCCTAAATAAGGTATCTCAGGTTCAAACCCACGTTTAGGAGCGTTGCGGGGCGGGACATGCAAGAGACTAAAGCGTGGCTCACGGTAAGGAATATTGAGGCTTGAGGTCTGGTTGATGGGAAAAGGATTGTTATTTACGTTCGATTGAGGAAAATCATCCATAAAATTGGAAGCAAACTGCAAAATGTAAGCTAATTTCCACGAGAATGCTGATTATACGCACAGATCCTGATTGTGAAAGCCCATTAATATCTTCGGCCTCGAGCCTTGAGGAGTAATCGGTCTGCGTGTGCTTGGGAGAAGTATAGGTTGAAACCAAAGACCAATCGGTCAAAGACTATAACTGGTCAGATATGTTCAGGATTTAGACGAGTTGTAAAACCAACAAGATTATTGCATTGCGAAGTCCCTAAGGACGGAAGATGAAGAGAAGGCTATCGACTGTTAGTTAATCCTTGATCCATATAAAGTAAGCCTTGTTTCAGTCATACCTGAGAGTTTTGGGTGCTTGGGGTGCCACTAAAATGCCCAAATGACCCATGAAGCTGACTTGGCCCCGGCAAGGGTTGGTTCAACGGTTGCTCAAACTCGCTTTGCATGGAGAGTTGCTGTTCATGCTGAAACGACTGTGGGACCACTGGTGGAAAGCCAAAGACAGCCGATGCGGTGCTATCGCCTGCAATATCCCTAGACCCAAAACCATATTCGCAAGCATTTCTTGTGTGAGATGGCACCGATGCATTTGCATTACCAGGGCCAAAAATGGATTTTTCATTTAGGTGCTCATTCCTGGAAGGTTCATCGACGGAACGGCTTTGTCCGGCATCTTGTCCATTACTGCCAAAAGCATAACGATAGTAGCTCATGATGGCTTATTGATTTCAAATCAAGGGCAAAGGGGGCAAGAGAATCGTAGTTGGGATGCGAAGGGCTGTCACGAAAGGGCTGCGGAAATTCCTTCCTCACGCTCGCGAGCTTGAGCATAATGAATGAATAGGCAGAGCCCATTCTGTTCCACAGGCTGTGCACGCAAAACTTCTCCATTTCCAACATTGCCCCCCTCCTGTCCTTCGAATCTGCACCAGTCCTCCTAGTCCTCCATATTTTGAAATTTGGTGGTGTTTCTGACCGGTGAGCCTGCTCTCACTCCGTGAAATTTATGTGTTCCGGCCCCCAACGCCACGCTCTCTTGCCCTCTACCCCGCTCTTGTAACTGACTGCCTTGTCCTCTTGTCCTCCTGTCGCCCTCTACTTGTATTTCT
>AJFL01000906.1:0-15554 GCA_000467735.1 Rhytidhysteron rufulum CBS 306.38 | reverse complement strand
GGGGGGTGGAGAGGTTAGCTTTGAGGTGGGGGGTTTGGGGAGAGGAGGGGGAAAGGGAAGGGGGATCAAGTACCTCCTGTGCCTTCTGATTTCTCTTCTTCCTTGCCGGTGGGGATGTGGTCTTTGTTGTTTGACATGATGACTAATTCTAACGCCTTAAAGATCTCCGAAAACGAAAAATCTAGATGTAGGATTTAGATAGATGTAGATTTAGATAGTAAAGGTGCAAGTAATTAGCTAGTAAGTTTCCAAGTGACCTTCTAGGCTGTTTATAAGTTGTTTCTGGAATCAGGTTCATGGGGGATGACATATGCCAAGAATGGTGTAGTAGCGGGCGTTGATGTGACGTTTAACGGGATGGATGGACCAATCAGAGGCGCGAGTTGGGTGGTAGTGCCCGAACGTGGTAACATCAGACGAACGAACCGTAATTCATCCCTTATTGCGTATTGCGTGACATAGTGGCTTATTTCATGGCACAGGTAGAACATCATGATGAAAAGATGCAGCTGGATGAAATGTTTCTTCGTGTAACTAAAATCTGCGCAATACTAGAAGGCAAAAAAATTGCTTACATGTGGGTATAAACGCGTCTAACATGTGTTCGGTAGGCTGTTAAAATGAAAGGGCGAACTGATTTTATGCGAAACATTGATCCCAGTGTCCTCCGCTTCGTGCAAATGATAAGCCGTCGATAAATTTGCTCAGCTTGCATCGTCCATACTCGTCACCACCACAAAATTCGAGTGGATTCACGCGATCATTGATAATTGCCCTGACGTATTCATCCTCTTCCCCAGAGCATGTCAACTTCTCAAAGTAAGCTCGAGCTGCGAAAGGGGCAGTCCAAGCAGCTGAGAATCCATTTGTCTCGTCGGTGCCTTGCATTGTCGTGTTTGAAAGCGGTGCAGTGGAGTTGAAAAGACCTAAAGCACCGTATATTCCCAACATATCATTGTCATGACTGAAATCAGCATAGACCTTCCTGTCCAACGGGAAAGTCGCTGGATCAGAGTCTAACGTATCATTCGTGGTTGTGTGGTCGTCAACGGGCTTGCCAGTCAAACGAGCGATCAACTCGTTTGTGAAGCCGACACCCTGAGTTGATCCCAGAGGGTTGCCCGTATATCCATACCATTTTCCAAGGGTTTCGTAGTAATCATACTGATGCCACTCGTCCTTGGTGAAAAGGTCGCAGAATTGCGACACCGCGGCGTTTGGATTTGCAACGGTGGTGAATGGGCAGAGATCCATAAGGTAAATGATCTCCGTTTGCGTAAGATTCGCGCCAGCAAGATTGGTGTTGATCCGAGATTGAATTGGTGGAATGAAGACACTAGCCCATGTATTTTGGGCGTTGTCGCCAATTTCAGAAATGGGACCCTCTTCAAACGCCGTGCAAAGGCCATGGTTCAAAGTATTATTTACCCCATCTTCCTCAGGAATGGACACTTCAATCTTCAATGGTGTGGTCAGATGCGCTTCCTGCACAAACCCCTCTATCCATTTATTCGCCGACTCTAGAACGCGATCTTGCCCGGCTGATCGGATAAATGGCGTATTCTCTGAGATGAGATCTGCATATCGACGGTAGAAAGATATTCCCGAATATACCATCTGAAGTTTCCCAGCATCTGTAAGTTGATCGGCTCCAAGGGTATATGTGTAATCTCTCAAGAATTCGAGATCTTTGGGATATGACTTCACATTGGCTTGAATCTTCCTGATAGTATTATTGTAGGCGATGGTTTTGGAGGATGTAGGGTCGCGGCCGCCGTGTCTTGAGAGGATTTGAGCGAAGGAAACGGAGCATCCTTCTGGTATATCTCTGTCGATATCGGAGGGTACGGAAAAGTAGAGAGAGTATTGACCCCAGTAGTGAGAAATCTCGGGTTGGCAGATGTAGCCTTTGTCAATTGAGTCGCAAGACTTATTCGTAGGCCTTGAATGCACGCTTTGAACGATCAACAACCAAGTCAAGAGGATCGCCGGAAAGACATGGGGGGAAATACGTAATGAATTCATAAAGGGCTGCCAAAGTCGCTACTGCGACGAGAAACCAAACCCAGAACTTGGAAACAGCTGGAAATGGAGACGGTTTCGTAGGAGTGGGAGGTTCGTTCTCGTGCAGTGGCAGCTTCGAATAGGCCTGGGAGCGTCTCCCGGCCATCCTATTATATATCCAAGCCATAGCGATATAGAGGGTCTTATTAGGGGTGAATTAGGCCCACGAGGGTTGTTGCTCCGCGATGTTTGACCACGGTGTGTTTGAGTAACATGATGCGGCCCAACTTGAGCCCGGCAATGACAAACGCGTTATCCAGCACGTGCAGGCCCTCGAGGTAACATATGGCTGCTATATTGTAGAAGGGACTCGGCGGAGGAAGTAGATGAAGAAGGTGGATGAAGCTTGATAGATTAGCTGAGGCGATGACATGTCATTGAAGTGACTTGTATGGTAACGCCGAGGACGCCAAGAGCAGCTGGAAAGCTTGACTCGTGCGTTATAATAAACGTTGGTCGAAACACCTCTCGTCTTCTTCCTCTCCATCACGCCTCTTCGAACATCCAAACATGATGCCTTGTCGAGTTACCGCGATTTCGGCACCCACGATACCGATACCGACATCGGTCGTCTCACTTCTTCGTGGCGTCAGGGGGCAATATCGACATCCAATGAGGCTTCTTGCCCTCGCTTCTGCAGCATGCAGGGTTTCGGAGTGCAGTGGACGATAGATGCATGCAAAGTCCACAAAAGGCTGGAACCTGTTACTCAATTTGATTTCTTCATCACGATACTCTTCCGATTTGCTTCTCTGCTAGACCCGACCCCGGGTTCATTCGGTCCGTTCTCCAAGATTCACCTTAATGGATCCACCGATTGCCCGGGAGGATCAGCGGTCCAAAGGAAGCCGTACATTTTGGTGCATAACCTCCGAAGCTTAAAAAATTGTATTCCATTCGATGTATGGAACGGAGTTTGGTATACCTCAGCTTACAGAAGCGTATGTACTTCTAACTACAAAGGCTTGAACCAGACAGTCTTCAAGAACTTATATTTTCTTCAAGGTAAGAATGAAAAGTAGGTGCTATCTCTGTTTCATCTACCGGATCTTTTATGTGGGCTCAAGATAGGAAGGGGCCTCAATGCGGTTCTCTCGCCGCTCAAATAATACTACTTAGTAAATTTCTGCAGATATCACGGTCCGCTTCGGTCTGTCAGCAACGGCTCCGCGCGTCCAACTGCCTTGTGGGGTATGGCTTAAGATCGACAAACCCCAGTAGATAACGATGACGTTCTAATGTAACCCGACCCTTCTCCAAAACAAGCTACTCCACCACCGAGGTTTAGTCCACCGTCGGTTATATCTCACGGCTCTCGTCTTTCTACTCAGCGTTCATTTCCTACCTTACTCCAACTCTCTTCTCTCATGATCATTCAATCAGACTCCTCAATCATCCTTCAGTCTCAAATTTCAATATGAGCAACGAAAACATCACCGACGATGAACGTCAACTCGAAGCTCTTGGTCACAAGGGTGAGATGAAAAGGCAGTTCTCTATGATCTCTATGCTGGGGCTGGCCTTTGCCATTCTCAACTCATGGACGGCACTTTCTACTTCTCTAAGCTTGTCGTTACCCAGTGGTGGCTCCACTTCAGTTGTATGGGGGTTGGTAACTGCAGGGGTCTGTAACCTCTGTCTAGCAGCTTCAATGGCCGAATTCCTATCCGCATATCCAACCGCAGGAGGTCAATATCACTGGGTCGCAGTCATCAGCTGGAAACGTTGGGCACCCCTCCTCTCCTGGATTACTGGTTGGATCAATGTTTCTGGATGGATTGCCCTTGTAGCTACCGGGGGTTTACTTGGGTCACAGCTTGTCGTTGGTGTCATAGCTTTGATGAACCCTGCGTACTCACCCCAAAGATGGCACCAATTTCTCATCTACATCGGTTACAATATTGTCGCCTTTATTATCAACGCCTTCATGAACTCTTCACTGTCGTATGTAAACAAAGCCGCAATTGCTTGGTCTCTTACCGGATTCGCTGTCATCTGTATTACGGTCCTCGCCTGCGCCTCTCCTAACTACTCCTCTGCCCAATTCGTGTTTACAGACTTCGTCAACGAGACTGGCTGGCCCGATGGAATTGCCTGGATGCTAGGTTTGCTCCAAGGCTCACTCGGGGTAATTGGATACGATTCTGTCGCTCACCTTGTAGAAGAGATTCCCATCCCATCTATCAACGGACCAAAGGTCATGATCTATTGTGTCTGTATTGGCACATTTACTGGCTTCATATTTCTGGTGGTTCTTCTTTTCGTCGCTGGGAGAGTGGAAGAAGTCATTGAGTCTCCTGCTGGGCCCTTATTGCAGATTCTTTATAATGCGACCCAGAACCGCGCAGGGGCGATTTGTCTCCTCATATTCCCACTCGTTTGTATGCTCTTCGCGACGACATCGATCATGACGGCATCATCCCGGATGACCTACGCATTCGCGCGCGACGGCGGACTTCCCGCTTCACCTCTCTTCGCCAAAGTTCATAAGAGATTAGGTCTTCCATTGAATGCACTGATCCTGACTACCGTTCTGGTCATTATCTTCGGTTGCGTCTTTCTTGGATCGAGTTCCGCCTTCAACGCCATTGTATCCGCATCAGTCGTTGCTCTTGGGATAAGTTACGCGATGCCGGTTGCAATCAACTGCTTGCAAGGCCGAAAGAAGTTGCCTCCGAGGAAATTTGTATTACCGGAAGCTTTTGCTTGGTTTGCAAATCTTTTAGGAATCGCTTATGTTATCGTTACCTCAGTCCTCTTTATCTTCCCTCCGGAGTTACCAGTTTCGGGTAGCAATATGAATTATTGCATTGTGGCATTTGCTATTATTCTCATTATTAGCGTGGTTCAATGGTTTGTGGATGGGAAGAAGAACTTTACCGGACCACGTACCGATATGGGATTAGAAACACTGGAGGCAATGCAGAGTAGGGATAGTACTGTAGAAGGAACGGTCGTCGATAAAAAGATCCTAGGTGAGCAGAGCGGTGGAAGTGGTGGTCATGGAGCTCTGTCGTGAAAAAGTAAGGTTTGAGGGATTTAAAAGAAAGTTTAGTATCTTTCGGTTTGGTCATTTTTCCATTCACATCTAAAGATATCTTTCAAAATCTTTTCTTTAGACATTTTTATTTTTATTTTTATTTTTACACAGTGAAGGTGATGCGGTGACGTCAACACCATAACGTGAAGGTTTCAGAACATTCAAACATTCACCGCAACAACAAACATAATAGCCCGGAATGGATTAACTAAGTGTGTCGGCGTCGTCCTCTTCTTCAAAGCTTCTTCAACCTCAAGCCCTCTCACCCACAAAACACATCTTCACCAACAACCTCACCATAACAAACAACTATCACCAAAAGCAACATGCGATTCTTCTCTTTCCTTCCAAGCGTGCGCGCTCTATTCTCTCCATTCCGCAACCTCTTCAATGGTCACCAACAGGACATGCCCGAGGTACGCAATTCACCGCAAGCCACCTAACCCAAACCCACCACTCACAAACCTAGCCCAATACAAGCCCAAGCGCAAACACAACCACCGCCCCCGCGCCCCCCACCCAAAGCCGCAAAGTCCTAATTCCAAAGATCAAGAAACCTTCTCGCCCAGGAACTCCTTCGGCATCATCCGCCAAACCCACCGCCCACTCACCTGCAGCCACTCAACCCTCTTTCACCGCCCCCGCAAACCACGCTTCTGGCAATGCTCATGTCCATGCCTCTGGAACATGCACTAAACACCACCACACCCTCGTCTGCGGACATAAAATCTATAGCAGCACCCCTGTCCCTTGTGGTCAGAACTGTCTGAACCCAACAGAGAACCAGCTATTCTACTGCCCGGAATGCCACGGTCTCATTCAAGGCATCATCCCGCGGCTCACCCCCCTCGAGAAACAGCTCTTGGACCATTTGCTCGATAGCCAAGACCCCAGTTTCCAAGTTCACTTCACCAACTCCATTGTTTCGAAAGTCTCCGGCGTTGCTGAAGCTGGGAAACACTTTCTGATCCACCACGCCTTAGTTACAGGAAGAGAGGTCTGTGGTGCTGGTAGTGCTAGTGTTGCTGGTTCTGCTGGTGCTAGTTCTGCTGTTACTGCTACTGCTGGTGCTGCTGCTGGTGCTGCTAAGGAGGAGGAAGAGGTGTGGGAATGTGGCTACTACACCATGGAAGAACTCCACGGTCCCAACTTCCCCTTCGGCGGCTATATCGCTCTATCAACCCCCAAGCGTCCCACCCCCACCCCCACCCAAGCCCAAGCCCAAGAACCCACTCCTATTCTCGCGAGGCCTGGAAAACACCTATCACCCGAGACCCTAGACCCCGTCCAGGAAAACAAGAAGCAGAAATCCGTTCACGCCACAAACAGCCGTCCAGCTCTGTTTGACCACCCGATCGGAAATAGGAAAAGAGGCGCTGATGAGGGCGCCTGGGGGGAAAGCAAGAAATTAAAGGTGGTTGGTGGGGAAAGGGGTGCGAAGAGGGGTGAAGAAAATGAGGAGATGAAGTTTACGCTTAGCAAGAAGATGAAGAGGAGTTGGGAGGTTAAGAGGGGGGTTAAGAGGGTGAGGGTTGAGGAGGAGTGGGATGTAGAGGTAGAGGTGAAGAGGGTTAGGGTTTTGGAGGTTGAGGTTGATGTAGACGGTATGGAATTAGATCAGATTAGGTTTTAGTGTTTAGTTCGATCTCTCAAAGGGGAATGCGGGATTTCTTCTGTTTCTGTTTCAGGTTTCAGATTTTCAGGTTTTCAGGTTTTCATAACCTCAATGATATTCATACTACTTCGTTTCATATAGAGGCCTAGCTAGTTACTCCTCTAAACAGATATTAACATCTATTCCACACATCTACAATCTCCACAACGCAATCTTATACCAAGAACCTAAACCCATGTTCCTGAGCCTCACCGGGAACGGCGTTGATAGCGCCCTCAACATGTTCACCCCTATCCAACTTCTTGTTCAATCTAACCAACATGATCCTCAAAACGACTACACAGACAATAGCCAAAGCAGCAGTACCGCAATCGACGCTCATAGGGATGACGAGGTTGGGGTGGGTGACACCTTTTTGTTGGGGGTACATGTAGCTGGCGTAGATACTGCTGGTGTTTGAGATGGCGTTGATGAAGGCTAGGGCCGCGGCACGCTTGTCTACGGGACGGGGAATCGAGTTGGAGATCCAGGTTAGCGTTACGACGTAGGCGGTGTAGATACCGGGGACCATGAGCATCATGGAGACGTAGCGGGGAGCGGTGGAGGTGGTTGCGGCGGCGAGGATGAAAGCCGCCATTGCAACGACGAGCGGGATCACGATGTGCAGGAACCTTTCACCGGTTCGGTCGGCGTGCCAGGCGTTCGCGAAGGTGGTGATCACGGCGAGGACGTAAGGGGGTGCGGTGAGTAGGAGGGTAGTGACGTTGTCGTAGCCAAGGGTCTTTACGACGCTGGGGAAGAAGTTGGTCACGGAGGCAGAAGAGACGATGGAGAGGAGCATAAGCATCAGGACCCAGACTTTGATGTCGAGGAGAGCGAGCTTGAGACCGTGGAAGAAGGATTGCTCTTCTGAGGAGACCCAGTCGTCTTGACCGATATCTTCTGCGAGGCGGTAGACGGCGAGTTCACGCTCTGCGTCGGTGAGCCAGCGGGTGGTACGGGGAAAGTCGGGGAGAATGAACACGGCTCCGATGGCGATTACGACGGTGATGGCACCTTCGATGATGAAAATCCATCTCCTGCGATGCTGTTAGTTTGTTATTTGAGAAAAACAACGTTAGATGGCATTACCATGCACGAAGTCCAGAAGTACCGTCCATATTGGAAGTAATTCCAGCAGTGATCAATCCACCGAAAGCACCTGAGATGAGAGATCCGGAGTAGAGAACTGCAGTGCGGAGACCTAGCTCTTTGCGGGTATACCATGCTGAAAGATAGAATAGACATCCAGGAAAGTATGCAGCTTCAACGAAACCGAGGAAGAATCGAATTGCCAACAAACCGCCGAAGTTGTGGCAACCGGCCGTAGCACCAGATACAATACCCCAAACAACCATGCAGCATGGTAGGTAAATAGCAGGTCGACCAGTCTTGTTGAGGAACAGATTGGAGGGAACTGGGTAGAGTTAGTCTTTACTCGCTCGCTCGTCGGGTGTTGTTTAATGTCCACATACTCTGCATAAGAATGTAACCGACGAACAAGATACTGACAACGGTCTGTCCTGAATTAGCGCCGTGTCTTTCTCTTTCCACTTCTCCAACGTACCTGATATTGAGTACCAGTCAAGTTCAGCTCATCCTGCAGACCAGCCAATCTAGCCTGAGCGATGGAGTTCCGGTCGAGATAGTTCATGATATACATCAAGATAATCATAGGAAGCAACCTCGTGTCGATCTTCCGCGTCAACCTCTTTTCGGCGGCGATGCGCTCTTCCTTGGACATTTGTGCAACCAGTGGAGGCGGCTGAAGCCTTGCAGCAGGAGCATGGCCGGGTTCAGCGTCGAGGTCAGAGACATTGTCATGTGTCATCTTGGTGTCGGCCTGGATGGCAGCAACGTTGGGAGCCATGTTTGCGCGGCTTCGTCCCTCGGCGAGGTCGAGAAGGATATTCTGGATAGCAAAGATTGGCAGTGATGGCCCTCAGAAGACAAGAAAGAGCAGCACACGAACAACCAACAACAGGCTGACGGAGAGCGAGAGGGAGGGGTTAAAAGAAGAGGTCGCACAAGATCTTCCCTGCTGGTTGTGCCGTGTGTGGATGCTGGGATGTTATATAGTCGCGGACGATCCTCCAGTAATTATTCCCCCGGGGCCTCATGACCTGACGAGCCGACAACACCCCAGACATGAACCAGTGCCAGATCCGGGGAAATGTTCGGCGTCTGAGCGTTCAAGGCAGGTCCAGTCAAGGACCGTCAAGTCCAGTCAAGTCATGGCACGGCATGGCATGGCATGGCATGGCAAGGCAAGGCATTAGACATCGGTACTTCACCGACGCGCTCTCACAGGCGTGGCATCCCTCGGACCGGCGTCCATCAGGGCAGGCTGGCGGCTCAGAAAAGGTGGATACAAGAGATTGGAGCGGCCGCCGTGGCAGGCTTGGCGAGTCTTGATGATGGTTGAGGTTGGGAAGGAAACAATGTTGAAGGGCGGCGCTCCAGGGCCTGCAAGCGGGCAAGCCCCAGGCGACTGGGGTGGGGGTTGGCGACTTTGGGGACTTTGGGGACTTGGGGACTTTGGGGAGTGCGGGTTCTGGGGGCTTTCGGCCCGGCTTCCTTTCGTGGGGCTAGCCTATTGCTCCCTCTCGCGACATCTTGCGCCGAATTGCTGGTCTGCGTTTCATCTGAGCGGCCTGCAATTGGACAGCGGACGGCTTGTTTGGACACTATGGATGCGGAGGAGTCGTGTACTTTGCTTGCTCTCCCGTGCCCAAACGAGACATTGGTCCAGCGAACACTCAAAACGGCTATCCATCCAAACCTCATAAAACCCTCAACACAACCCAAGTGCTACTGTAAAGAAATCAGACGTAACCTGGCAAAAGCGTCCGTGCAAATGCTACCCCACGCTTAAGGAATAAGGTTCCTATTACGCTATACCTAGGTACTGGACTCGCCCTCCGCTAACTTCCCATCTAGTGTCTATACCACCTTCCCGGATCACGACCCAGATACCGTAAGCGGAGGCCTGTCACCAAGAAAACTAAGCATATCTCCATTCCCATTGGATCGGACCTCAACGTCGTGAGTAAAAATTTGCCAGAAGCCTGTCTGAAGCGAGGTACGTACTTAGCGTGTAAATAGAAGTGTACTTAGATACCCATCGGTCCTATTCCCCCGGATACCCCCACACTATCAATGTCTTCGAAGCTTCTAAACCTACATCTAGAACCAAGAAACTTCCGCCTATTGACCTCTCCTCACGATTCTAGATGCAACCCCATATTCCGTATGTATGCAATCCAGGTTCAGCGATGCATCATGCGATCATGTTTCCATGGGGGTCAACTGAGCTACTTCTTCTAGTCTCATCAGCCACAATGAATTAACTCCAACATGACTAAGTCTAAATTCCCTTTTCAAGAACACCCACACCAGATACGTCGGAGCTGGGTCTTGGGACGCCTTCCGACATCATGCAGCTTTTGAAATCGCGATGGACCCCCACGTTTATTCTCCTTGATATCGGATCTCTCAGGAAGCTAGGAATGCAAGTACCCCTTTACCAAGGCAAAATAGCGCCATCGTACTGATTCAATCCTTCGTTTTTCTCCCATCCAGCCACTTTTACGTTGTACAACCTTCCAGTTTCCGAGACACCTTTGCTATGAGTGATTTCGAGCACGGCCTGCGCACTTTGCTGGACTGTCAAGTCTGCTGATTCGCCTCCGAGATCGGTTTTCACCCACTAGCCGGTTGATTAGTATGAGGTGACGATATAAAGGGGTCGGATTCGCTGGTTCGGACTTACACCAGGGCTAATGGCAATGATGGTGAATCCCTCTTCCTTGTATTCTTGCGCATATTGCGCTGTCAACATGTTCAGCGCTGCTTTGGAGACCTTGTAGGCTGGTACGGGGAAGATGGAGTAAGTTTGTGTTAAGGCGACGGAGCCGACGCTCGTGGAACTATGAATGGTTAATTCTTGGTCTTGGGAAATATTGGAGATGAGATGGTAAGGATATTTACATGTTGATTATCTTCTTCGCTTTTCCTTGTTGGAGCAATGGAAGGAAGACGCTCGTGACGATTTGGACGCTGGTTACGTTGGTGTTGAAAACTTCATTGAGGTCGGTCCTGTTCAAGTCAAGGTTAGCTATTCACCCTCACTGTCGATGTCTTCTGCTAAAATATTTGGGTAGTAGATGCCTTAGATGACAAACCAAACCCTATCTTGGCAATGCGAAAATCGAAATAGGGGAAATCAATGGAACCATTCGGATATCGAAGAATATGAACTTACATCTTCGCAATACCACCTGGAGTAAAGGGCATGACACCAGCATTGTTGATAAGAATATCCAGTCCCGATCCCGAGAGATGTCTTGCAACGCTGTCCCGTGCGTTGTTCACACTGTTGATGTCGGTGGCGTCGAGTGTGACGAAGATAGCGTTTCCTCCAGCCGCATCGAGGACCTTCTGTAGCCCATTCGAAGGGGTAGAACCACGAGCCGTCGCGAATACGGTGTTTGACTTGTTGGATGCGAGTTGGGCGACCAATTCAAGGCCAAGGCCTCGAGAGGAGCCAGTGATCAGATAAGAAGGCATGGTGTGACGTATAAGACTTATTGATGTAAGGCGAAGTTGAATACGCGGAATTGATCGACTTTAGAGATACCGGGGCTATTGTACTGATAGATCAGATGCTACGTCTCTCTCCTTGTCTTTATACAATGGAATACGAACGAGACCCTCTTCAATTTATGTCAGCATTGTCTAAATTTGGTACTAATATGTCGAGATGAGGATGCTGCCTAAGGAGAGATTAGTAAGTTGGTAGAACCCCTCCTTGTTTAGTAAACAAAATTGTTATCGTTGTTAGAAAGGCCACTACCCTATAGGCACAGCTTTTGGCGGAGTTAGTAGCAGAGAAGGCGGTTGTCTTGCGATCCTCGGATGGTTTTGTCGGCAACACTTTGTCATTGGTCAATGACAAAGCAGCCCGTTGATTTGTGAACACTTAGTCACACGATTTCCTTTCAAGAATTCCACTAAAAAAGAGGCGATTCTCTTAAAACCAATCGTTCTTCGCAACCGCGATCAAAATCAAATCTAGGAGATAAAGTATCGAAGACATTTCCTGCTACACTTGGTAGTTTGGCACCGTCTTCATGTATAACATGTAGACTATCCACCATGACGGATTGAATATGCTTACTAACCAACATCAGGGGACAGTCGAATCACCAAGTTTTTGTACATGGGAGCACAGCTGCTACGGCACAACTGCGATCCCGTTGACTGGATTTCCAGTGAATGAAAGAAGAGCGCATAAAGGATGAGGAAGACGGAATGTCAGACTGCGAAATTAGCGATCCTTTCAATTAATATATCACATTGACAGCAGACGGAGTTTGCCGTGATATAGCAGCAAAAGCAATAAGGATCGTGTGCTTAGGAGCGCTGATTTCGGACCCCAACCAATCGTGCGGGAAACGACTGGAAATGTTACATCAATGCGCATGTAACACCACGATGGAAACGAATGAGGAACCTCCCTCTCTAAGTAGACGGGTGATGGTTTCAGCCTCCAGACATGGGACAGTCCAGAACACGCTGAATTCTGTCGGTGAGGAATGTATGTATATTCGGAGGCGTAGATGAAGGTGCTCTCGTGGGAACAAGGGCAAGAGCTTCGAGATACGGTTGCTGGAACATGGTATTTCGGTTGTCGGATCCAACGGCCAGGCGGCAGGGAAAAGCCTTTGGAATGGGCCTATGAAGCTAATAATACCTTGCGAGCAAACAGGCAGTGCGGTGGGTGGTCTGGCTGCACCTGGGGAAAATCGTCAGTGACCGGTGAGCCAGACTCGGGTGATAACAGCAGGGTTAAAAGTCGAGCCCTTGGGAAGAAGGAGCTTAAATCCCGGTTGCTGCCTGGATTTCACGATCAAGACCCCACGAGATGGCCGTACGCGAGAATACGCCGCAGGGTCGAGCCAATGAGAGGCCGCGCTGGCCAGGCGCAATCTTAGAAGGCGGCGCCCATGCTTCCCCCTTTTCCCTGTTGGGATTTAAGCAGCGTTCGCTAAGCCAGAAGCTCGATTGGTCCCAGCGCCGCTCGCTCCCACACCTTATTCGCCGCCTGGACCTGGTGATGACTTCCCGTCTGATCATTCCCTCATAAAGTAGACCATCGCCCTCCTCTTCTGCTTCTCTCTCGCTCTCTTGTCTGCAGCTGCCAGTAGATTTGCATCCACTCTCTTCAAGGATCTCAATCCCTTCCCACTTTCGTTTACTTTCCAAGTAATCTAATCACACTCGTTATTACAACAATGGCTCGTTCCATCCTCCTCTCGACTCTCTTCGCTGCGGCCGCTTCTGCGGCCTCCTCATCTGCGGCCGCTCCCACCACCACCTTCTGGTGGCCTGGCACCTACGACACCGCTGTCGCCTACAGCGTCTCCATCGTCAGTGTCAACCGTGACCGCACCACCATCGCTGCCTACTGCGACGAGAACGATGAGGACTGCCCAACCAACGACTACACTGACACCATGGTTGTTGGCGAGAACTACTGGCAATCCACCACTTCCTACTCTGACGAGGACTATGGCGCACTCACCATGAGCGCTCAGTGCACCAGGGCAGACTCCGACTCCAGTGCCACCTGCACCTTTTCCCAGAATGGTCTCGGCGTTGTGAGCAGCTACTGCGAGGACTTCAGCTACTCCGCTTCCAGATATACCGACTACAACTCTGGTATCCCCGACTGGTGTTCCGGATCAACCCTCCCAGAGGACATTGCTGCAACTTCTACCGCTCTTCCTAACCGCTACATGGGATACCACACCGTCACCATCACTGCTGGAGCAGAGAAGCTTAGCGCCACTGCCGGTGCTGCTTCAACCACCAACGGACCCAGCCAAACCACTCTCTCCTCAACCACCAGACAGACCGGTACCTCTGCGTCCCAGTCTGGCTCTAGCTCGGGCTCCGCTTCCGGCTCTGGCTCAGCACCTGCTCAGACCGGTGCTGCAGGCCGTCTCGTAGCCCCCGCAGCCGGTATCGCTGCCGTCGCCATGGCCGCTTTCGCTCTATAGATTGAGTGAGGTTGAACTAGCATCAGATCCATAGACACATTGATGGAGCTTTTCAAGACGAGGGGATGCATAGGAGGCCTATTCACACATTCAGCGATGGAGTTTTGTTGTTGTTCAGCACGTTTCTCGAGGACAGATTAATATGATGATGGATCGGATACCCTTCAATACGACAATACATATTATACCCTTTTTCTAGCCGCTTTTCTGTTCCTCTCCAAAGGCGTCTTATGAGCGTATAGTATAATACGAATAATATTGAAACATCAGAAGAAGAAAAACTATCTTTCTATTCACAAACCTTCCTTCTCTTCAACTCTGCTTCAACGTGACCATAATCCTCTCTCACAAATATGACTCCCTTCACTTCCTATAAACCTATTTTTAAACATAGGTTTTCAATATTACTAGCACGGCCAATATAAGAGAGATTACACCGTTGTGCCGCATATCCCGTATTTTCCGCCCCCAAGGCAATAAAGTTAAAGTTTAACCTTTCTTTGAGCCTTGGGGCCGGTGGGTAACTAATGTGTAAGAGGCTTAGGAACTAGGCTAGGGACTGGCTTTGGCGAGGGAATACGAGGTTAGCTTGGGCTGGTGAGGATTTAGGCGAGGTGGTTTGGTACTTTGGTGATGTGTCACGGGTGGTGATGAATGATATGTATATAGGAAAGCCTGGGAGCTTAGTTGATGTTGAAAATTATTGAGGCAGGTACGTACATATTTACTTAAATACATGCATTTATTTCATCAGTCTCGAGTCAGTTTTGGAAGGTTTTATGTGGTTTTTGTAGTATCAATCATTGTATTTGACTGTTTTTTCTATTGGACACATTCATTCTGCTTTGATTTGCTTTTTAGTCCTGTACATGAATGTAGAATGTGATATGAGGTTCTCCATAAGGAATCAGCATAATGACTGATAGACTCCTAGAGAGTTATCTTGAAGACTGCTTAGCTTTATGTCGTGCAGTCTCTAGAAACTCCTAGGTAGTTTAATTGCTTTCAGTGAAGTATAAGTCGAATAGTATAGTAGTCGAGGAGTCGTAGAGTATAGTAAACGCATAATCTCGAAGTCGGGGTGGTGGGAATACTCTCACGCCCAACCAACACTCTAAGACCTCAACCACCCCAACACCCCACCCCTAGTCTTAACCTTCCAATACTGCGCCTTCACCTCCGGATCCTCAGGAACCCTACCCTCCCTAACAACCTTCCTCCAATCATGCCTATCATCCCAATCCTTACGTGCATCCTCCACCTTCACAACACCCTCCTTCCCAAAACAAATCGCATTCGGCCATCGATGTCCCTTGCAATGCTTATTACAACACACGAACACACCGCCATAGTCTTCGTCTGCGTATTCCGGGGGGTCGGTGGGATGGTTGATGCGGTAGCAGTTTAGATCTGTGCAGGCGAGGGAAGGGGTGGAGGTGTCTGGGTTGGTGAAATGAATACAGCGGCATTGGCGGGGGAAGTTTTTTTCTTTGATGGTGATGGTGACGGGTTTACCATTGGGCGAGAGGAGTGAGAGGGTGAAGGGCGTGCTGTCGAGGATGTACATTCCGTCGGCGTTCCAGTGTTGGTTGATTTCCTGTGGGTAGGTCATTTTGGTGAGGTTTCTGGTTTCTCTAGTAGTTTTTGTGATGGGTTGATTGAGAGGTTTGTGGTTGTGGGATGTATGTATCGCTTTTTGATTGTGCCGAGTGTTTTGGGGATTTTTTTTTTT
>AJFL01000905.1:0-18199 GCA_000467735.1 Rhytidhysteron rufulum CBS 306.38 | reverse complement strand
GATTTAGATTGATTGTTACCAAGTCTGGCCCTCAGTGTCCTTGACGTCTTTATAATTGCTCTTATCCACTCTTGAACTGGCCAATTACCCTTCGTGGGTCCACCGATTTGCCCCACGCGTAGAATATCAACTGAAATACCGGTGACTTCTCGAGCGATGGAAAACAGGCGTTCAGCAACGCATTTGGACTCCCCGTAGCCCATTTCCATGGCGACGTTGTTGTCTGTAATGGGCGACTCGGGAATTACGGGTTGATTTGGATATACCCTTGACCAGTTCCCGACGGCGGAAATTGAGGAAATGAAAACGATATGGATTTTCCTTGCAGCAGCCCAGTCTATCGTATGTCTTGTAGCTTGCAAGAATGGTTTTTCGAACGAAGATAGAGGGATACTGAAGTCTGGTTTCCATGCGTTGAAGATGATGGTGTCGACTTCCGGGGGCCAGCCCAGCTCGCCTTCTGGAAGACTGAAGGCTTCACCGAGATCGATGGTTGTGAACTGAACCTTTTGTGTCGTTTCATCTAGGTTCACGCCTAGTTCTTGGAGTGATTTCGTAGCTCTTTCCTCTGCATTCCCCCCACGATTCAGACAGTGAATAGATCCGATGCCAGGGTTGTTTAGAAGTGATGCTAGAATTCTTGGACCAAGGTAACCAGTTGATCCAAGAAGTGCGATGCTCTTTCCTCTTTCATGAAGTAGCCTTGGAAGGCTTTTTGGATACGAAAAACCTTTCCCGAGACCCCGCGAATACTTCTCGATCATTTCATCCATTCTCGAAAGTCTCAGTGGTGCCTCATCTGGGAGAGGGATCTCCCCTTTGGTGATGAAATTATGCAGCATAGTGGCCAATGCTTCGATCGATGAATGATAGAAGACCGTGCGTATATCCAGCCACGAAAATTCTTGCGTGGGGAATCGGTCCTTTAGCACTGACTTCAGATTGTTGATAAGCTCAACAATCATGATCGAGTCCAATCCATGAGAGAATAAATCATCACTATCTCCAATACCTACTAGCTCCGGGAATAAGATACCAATGATATCTTGTAGGAACTTAATAATATCAGCTTCGTTAGATAAAGAAGCATTGTCCTTTATTGGGATTCTCCTTCTATTCATTTCAGATTTGG
Organism: Rhytidhysteron rufulum CBS 306.38; assembly: GCA_000467735.1. NCBI lineage: Eukaryota > Fungi > Ascomycota > Dothideomycetes > Hysteriales > Hysteriaceae > Rhytidhysteron > Rhytidhysteron rufulum. Next base: position 17,067 of record AJFL01000905.1, on the reverse strand, counting down.
ACTCATAGAGGGCGTCAATCTCGGATTCGTATTGCACTTCGGTCAACTTCCTGACAACTGTTCCTTTTCCAGCTCGAACAAATGGTTTATCTGGACTCGATACTAAAACCATCCCTCGTGTTATTCTTCCTTGACCGGGAAGTAGGGAGTTTGCCTTCTCCATGAACGGCCATATAAGGTCGGGTAGCTTATCTCGATCCTCCCTTGTAATATCAGGATCAGGTTCAATGATTAAAGCTGCTTCCGACCTTCCTTGACCAATAACGACAGCCCCCATTAATTTTGGATGGCTCTGGATTTCAAGTTCCATTGGCACGGGGTTAAACTTCTCCCCATTAGCAAGCACAATAATGTCGTCTCTACGTCCATAATATTTCCAGAGCCCAGGCTTTTTCGGGTGTTGATTGAATAGGTCCTTGGTATGATAGACCGAAGTACCAGGCATGTTATGATTCAAAGCCGACATCTTCTCAGTACTCTCATCGGCGAATAAAACGAGTTCAAAGGCTTCTGCTTCATCTTCAGATGGTTGCATCTCAACCTTGAAATGGGGGTTCCATTCCATCCATGCCCAATCTTCCTTTGATGGCGCAAGTTGCGGAACTTGGAAGGTTTCGGTTGAACCATAGAGCGGACACAGTTCAGTAACTTGAGACAGTTTTTCTCCTGCTTCCGGGGAAAATGGTCCACCGGTGTAGCATAGGAAGTCTAAACCTTTGAAGAATTCAATACCTCCCGGTTCCGCGAGGACTTGTTCTGGAATTGATGGTGGTAAATATAACGCGCGTAGCTTTTGGTGTTGCAAGACCTCTTTGAGGAGAGCTCCACTAGGAGGTAGTAAAGGGGGTCCGAGAACTGGGCTCGATGATTCTGTGAAAATTGGGTTCACTGGATACATGTTAGTGCTGAATAGTGGGTTTACTTAATGAGGCAAACCTAAAAGTGACAAAAATCCTGCGAGCTATTTATGATCAGTAGATGCGCTCCGTGGATACTAACTGAAGATACTCACATGGAAGTAAGGGAAAACGGTATAAAATCGTCCTCCACCGTTGAAATCCCAAATCGAAGAGTCCCGGTTTCGTCTTCCTGGCACCTTTGGCAAATTTCGTTCGTTATCGAGTACAGCAAATGTGGCATGTGTCATTGTTATGGGTTTGGGGAGACCTGAAAATCTATCGGCTTTGACGACTCATGATGCCGGATTTGGAAATTTGGGACTTACCTGTAGAGCCTGAGGAGTGAAGACTTTCATTTGAATGTTAGTCAAAACTTTCAAAATTTTATGGAAAGAAGAGATATATACACTAAGATGGGATTATTCTTCGCTTTCTCATACTCTCTGATTGGATATAGTTCTGGCTCGCTATCGATCATCTCTTGAAAGGACGGAATATCTACACAAGTGAGCCTTTCACCAATAGCACTCAACTGCCTAATCACCGGAGAAACCTCAACAGCGTATAGAATCTTATAGGAAAACGTCTGCGTCATCAACGAAATAATCGTCGTAGGCGGATTCCGTGGAGATGGTAATAAAACCTATTCTCGATCAGTATTCGGCGCTATCCTCGGTGAATCTCAAGGTCCTACTTTATACCCCGCTTTCACAGCTCCCAAGAAAACCGCAGCACTTCTTAGATCAGGGATGCCGATATATGATATAGTCTCGAAGTTATCACTTCGACCGAAATGGGCCGTGATCCATGCGGCCATGAAGTTCGCACACCGAGCCATGTCGGCGCAACTTACGTCTCGGAAACCATGGGAGAGATCGCGTCCATGTGGGATCGTCGCATATAGCCGGTCGGGGGTGAATTGGGCTATTTCGTCTAGTGTTCGAGGTAGGAGCCTCTGCCCGTAGATTGGGTGACCCATAATCGATGATGATAGCAGTCTTGAGACCGTTTATATCGTATGAGTCTGGAGTGTATCTAGGAAATGATGTATGCGGGGTAACGATTGCGTCGAGGTGTAAGATATATGACACGTGATGTAAGCCCTATGGTAGTGCTCACGTACTTGCTTTACAATAAGGCGATGTTATACCGACGCAAAATAAATAATAATTAACAAGAGGACCTCTATGGGTCAAGCAAAATTACCAGGAAGTCGTCCCCCAACTTCAGGCACGAATTTACAGTGAAGAAAAAAGGAATCATTAATGAACCCAGAATTCACACACGTAGTGAGGAACAGCTGACTCAAAGCAGATTATATAGGAACTTTGGTACTTGCATTCACAAAATAGGGGTCTCATTAGCGATGCTCCCTAGACTAAACCCCTATGGCATTCACTGGCCTATGCCCCGATCCAGAGTCTACCTAATTGCCATCAGCGCAGAAACGGTTATGTTTCCCCTATCCCGGTCGCCTTCTGTAGGCTCTGAGCGGGATTTATTATTATTGTGGGACCTTCATTCCAGTTTCCTCCTGATTTTGGATCGACATGTATACTAACTACATCTTATTAAATTTTGTTTAGAGTCCAAATGGATATCCCAAATTCCGAGCAAATATCATGTTCGAGCTTGGAAAGGGTGCACATTCTCCAGGTTTTGGCTTTTCCACTAAACACTGAACATATGCATTGATTTCCTCGGTGTTAATTCCCCCGATCGCGATAACGATGAGTAAACGGTGACTGAAGCAAGAAACGCAGACCAGGGGAAACATCTATGGGACGTGTCAATGACAAGTGCGCAAAGGGTTCATGTACGCGACTAAATGCTTCATGCCGGGTCACTGTGATGCCGGCGCATGGACCCTGCTGCGAAGAAACGGAAATCAAGGAACAAACCATGATAGCAAAGGTTAGAGTAAGCAATCCACGAAATCAAACCAATCTAGTGAACAGCCTATGTGATGGGACGGGATGTCACAAACTTGGGTTCATATTTTCCTCTAGGAAACGCAAGGCTGTAGTGGGTAAAATGGTTAGGGAAACGTTGTCCGGAACATTGAATGTTGTGTAACGTAGCACCCGCAGAACGTTATGTAAAAGAGTGTAAATGGAATTACTATCATTGAGTACATACTAGAGGTTTTAATCTTGCCTAGCTACTTAGAGCTAAAAATTAAAATTGATCGACATGCTCTCCGGACAGCTGACATTTTATCTCTCAGATGATCACTTTGAAGAAAGGTTTAGCGAGTGGTCTTCATGTGTAATTCTTCTAGTTTCTTCGTACCCATCTTGGGGGCCAAAACGTGATAGTACCTAACGCATGAATGAGGCTTTTCAAAATGGCGTCAAGAGACTGATCATTCTGCACGCTACACTCATTTTAAGACAATTATCCACCGCTAAAATCAATCTTTCCCTGCAATAGCACTTTCATTTCTATCATATCGTACCATTACCTTGTCATGAGGTTGCCCAAGACGGGACAAGGGTGCCAACCCACTATCGGGCACGCCGATTGACCCCTGTCATGCAGGGGTTTCAACGGACTTCGTGTTCCTACTGAGAAGATTTCTGTAGCCCGAATCCTTCGAACATCGCGGCAAGGATAAAACCGGCCCATTGGTGAAAGGCAAATGATCCAACAACGACCGAAGGATGACATTCACTGCGCAGATCTAGATCCAAGGAATCCTCGATTGGACAGGTGCACGAAGGTCACTGCAGGGTCACGAAAGGTCTACTAAAGTGCCGTGTACCGCATGAACATGAGCGACTATACATCTTACTACACGGCCCGGGAGCCCTGAAAATTTTATCACACTAGGCAATGCATTGATTCCACCCTCAATGTGACCTCGGCCAAGAGATCGGGTTGGACAGTAAGGGCGTCATTCAAAGAGTAAGATTCAAAATCTCGAGAAGATTGATCGTTGCTGGGTCCGTGACATGGTTCGCATCTACTTCACCCCATTCTTCGAACGACGTTCAATCCCGACACCATGTTACTGATTGCTAAGCTTTTGGGTGTGACATTTCTCGGGGTCCTTAGTCACGTGTTGATCTATATCAATGGCGAATATCATACCTCTGCCCCGAAACTCCTCTTGTTATACGCTCTACTTTCACTCTTGGTCTATGTTTATGAGCAGAAAGATGAAGTTTCAGAGCAACCGTTCATGAACGCGTTGCTTATTACAACAGTACATGCCTCTGGTTTATTTACAAGCATCATTGTCTATCGCATTTTTTTCCATCCACTGAAACACTTCCCTGGACCCCTAATGTGGAAGATCTCGAAACTATGGCACGTTGGTCAATTGAGAACGCGTCAAAACCATCTCGTGCTAAAAAGACTGCAAAATAAATATGGTGATTTCATACGCACTGGTAGGTTTACTACCCTTCGATATTTCGATAGGTATGGATTCTAATGAAAGTAGGGCCTTCGGAGCTTACTATAATCGACCCCGAAGTATTTCATGCCATCAGTGGACCAGGAACATCTTGTATTAAAGCGCCATGGTATGACATGCTTTATCCCCTTGTAGCTCTGAACTCCATCAGAGAAAAGGTTGGGTATGCACCTCGTAGAAAGATGTGGGATCAGTCGTTCAAACCAGAAGGTAAACGCATATTTCGAAATACAAGGCTTGTCCTAATGAATTTCAGCCCTAGAGAAAGATATTCCCACAATTAAACGATACGCGACACAACTCATAAATGCAGTGCATGCATCGATTGGTACTCCACTCATAATAAATGAATGGTTTTCTAGGTTTGCGTTCGCTGCAATGAGTGACCTAACATTTGCGAGGAAGTTCGATAGTCTTGAAGATAAGTCTATTGACCAGAGCGTCAATCTAATCCAACAAGGAATGAATGTTCTAGGGTTTATTTCTCCCACTCCGTGGCTTGCACAACTGCTTTTCAATTTCCCAGGTGCAGCGCATGGGTGGAAAAATTTGATCAGTTGGACCAGTAGCAATATGGATGAGATGGTTCAGGTACGTTATATGTAGAAAACAAAGGTATGATTTGGATACTGACAATTCAGAATGAAACCTCAAAATCTGATGTTAGCGTGTCAATCCTTTATCTTAGGTTTTGGCTGATTGGTTTAGACAGCATCATGGCTGATCGAGGCAGCACGAAACAACGATGGTTCAGTTGACATCAATGGCCTCCATGGTGATGCATTTTCAATAATCGTTGCTGGGAGGTAAGAGAAATCACCCCTTCCGATTGGCAATGTAACTTAGACAATTAGTCACTCGACGAGCGCAACTTTGACCAACCTCTTCTATGAACTTGCACGAAATCCCAACGTACAAAGTAAGCTTCGCAAAGAGTTGCATGGCATTTCACCAGCAGAGCATAGACATGATTTCAGTGATTTGACGTATCTGAACGCCTGTATTGATGAAACAATGCGTCTATATCCTGTTGTTCCCACCGCAGGCGCGAGGCAAACGAAAAAGAGGAGTATCACGATCAAGGGAATGACTATTCCACCCTATACTACCATTATTGCTCCTCGATATTTGATAGGCCGCCGTAGGTAACCTTTGTCTTTAACCCTGGCATCCTTCTTACTAAGCACAAATTTAGTGGAACGTTGCTTTGAAAGACCAAATGAATTCATTCCAGAACGATGGACAGAGAAGCCCCACATGGTCAAAGACTCGAGAGCTTACAACGCTTTTAGTTTAGGTAAGTGAACGATTACAATACCAAGATCTCGCTCACATTTTTACAAAGGTCGGCATACATGTCCGGGACGTAACCTGGGTATGGCGGAGATAAGGATCCTTACTTCGATGTTACTCACCGGTTTTGAGGTGCGTCAAATACCTGGAAGGCATGCACAAAGTGTGGAAGAAGATATGACGGATAACTTCTCTTCACATCCGGGTAAATTGGAGCTTGTTTTGGAACGGCTGGGTTAGTAGTTTGATAGTGCAGAGGGCTGATGTCCCACCAGCACGGAAACCGGGTGAAGGATGTCAGTGACGAAATTTTCACGCTCCATTGTACCTTGCTCAAAAGGTACCGAGTCATTCATTCATATAAACATAAACTAGAACTATCTAGCTGCATATTCTCATATAAATAAACGAGGGATAATGCAGGGGTGCGGGAACGTAGCGTGGGATGTAGCCTCTTGGTAGCCATCGGACTTTGCAGCATTCACACCCCTGCAACGCTATAGTTTGACTTGGCTTAAAGAATACTAGTAGCACGGATCACAGACATCTACCAGACCATTGACCTGGGTGGAGCACCCTGCAAGATGGCCATCATGCGGGTCCGAAGTGAAGTCGTATGATCAATCCCAAAGAAAAGATAACGCATTTGTGCGAGCATCCCAGTCTTCAGCTAGCAGCCTTGCTCCCCGCCATCTAAGGCTGCTCATGAGATGGTGCAAAGCCACCTTCAGCCCTAATCAATCTTACTTGGCAAAAGGCCAATGACGATGATGATTTTTTTGATAATGTTGGGAATACGTAAGCCGAGATCCCTTATGCTTATAGTTGAACTACAAGGAAAACTTTTTCGACGTATCAGACAGCAGCGCTAGACCGTCGACTTTATGTTGGTGTCAATGTTGCTGCCTGCGGGATGTGTATGTACTTCACTACCGGCATAATATGATATCAGGCTCGGTGGAATTGCTTTTGCAGCAGGGCGACCGGTGACCTTGATTTGGATGAAGCGTTATTTGTCTGACTATCATCATGAGGAACGATCAAGAATTACATACGACTCAATCAACTAGCCCCAGGGAGCCACATGCTTTCAGGGACGTAAAATATAGCGCTCTTCTAACGGTTTATATACATAGGATGACCTGAGCGCCCTTTGTCTCACTCACCCATTCTTTGTGCACCCTACAGTCCAAGCTTGATCTGCTTAAACCATGGCTCCCCACAATGAAACCACAAGGCCAAGATATGCACGCAGGAGGTCCCTAAGACCAATCAGTATTTTCGGACACCGATTCCGTTCTCCCAGCGACGTCTTAGCTCGATTCCTTCAGCAAGTCAAATTCCATCTATACTCTATTTGGTTATTCACTTTCAGTGATCTCAAAACCATCGTTATCCCCAAGACCACCTTTGGTACCATCAACGCCATCGCTGCCCCGGTTTTCGGGATTCAATCTGGAAGGATCACTTCCCAGGCCGAAATATGCTTAAGGATTCCTTTGACACTCCTCTGGGTCTGGATCAATCTCTTACCTTTCGCTATTGATAACCAACGCCAAACGGCTTCGATTGATGAAGACAGGATCAATAAGCCATGGAGGACCATGCCGTCGGGACGAATGACCCAGACCCAAGCTCGCAGATTGATGTTCTGCCTATACATTATTGCGTTCTTCATTAGTTGGAAGATTGGTGGCTTGACGCAATGTGTAGGCCTCATAGTTTTAGGTAATTCAACATTAGCTTTTCCTTGACATGCAGTGCACGAACTTGCAACATTTTGATACGATTGAAATTTTCATTCACTAGTTTTCACAGCTAATAATGATCAGGCTTCTGGTACAATGACCTCGCCGGTGCAGACGCTAGTTGTCTCTCTCGTAATCTAATAAACGGTTTCGGGTACAACTGCTTCTCGTCAGGCGCCATGGAGGTGGCCTTTGGTCAACCATTGTTCATATCCATTTCACGAGGTTCGCCTTTCTATGTCTCCATCTTCGGGAGAAAAGATTGCGTAGTGCTTTACCAATGGATAGCGGCTCTCGTATGCATCGTTTTCACTACGACCCATTCTCAAGACATGCCGGACCAGGAGGGCGATAGTGCACGTGGACGGTGGACGGTACCACTCGTAATTGGTGACTTCCCCGCTCGAATTACTCTTATGGGTTTTATGGCTTTGTGGTCGATTGCTTGTCCGTACTTTTGGAACGTTGGATTCATTGGATACGCTCTTGTTATGGGTTTGGCTGCACTTGTAAGTGTCAGATTGATGAAGTATAGAAGTGTGAAGGGGGATAAGAAGACCTTTTTGATTTGGAATGGATGGATTACTAGCGTGTATATGCTTCCTTTGGTTAAAAAACTCACTAGTTAAGAGGGGATCTAACTCGATTGAGCTATCGAAGGTACATACGGGAAGCGGATGTTGGCATTATTTTGTCCTCATAACAACCATGGGATGGGCAATTCATATGCATATCAGGAATTTCTATGGATGTGCTCTCCATGTTTTACTTCATCTTGAATTACAGAGACCTTTGGACGACAAATACTATCATTCATTCATATGTCAGTTGACTCATTCACCTTCGCAATGACACCCTCAAAGACCTACTTGCTGCATGGAACTCGACAGGCAGCCTTTCCTAAGTATCCATTCGGTTTGCTCGGCCACTCGGTCAATTCTTTCAATCAGTCACTTCTTCCAAGCAGTCACTCCTTTCCTTCCAGGCCACATCGTTCATTCACCTTTCACAGTGGTTCCTTTTCGCTCAAAGGCCCAACAGTTACTCGTCCATTCCGGAGTACAGCAGCTACGGACTCTATTAGAATGTGCAAAAGCAAGCCAGTTCCATGTCGCGTGGCTCCTAGGATCATTTCCTAACTTTGATCTTTATCTCTTGGCTTGAGTTCAATCCCTATGCTGATGATTTTTGCATGACATGTGTACTATAATTTCAAAGATGATTGAATATGTCGAGTCCACTTACTTTCTGAGTTCCAATGATGCCGTATCAGATGCGATAGATATGTTCAAGACCGTGCATAAGAAGAAACTAGCCGTTCCTGCTCCTGCTGATGAAAGATTGGCCATCCATGTATATATTAACCCGGGCTATTTCGTGGAGCACGTAATATAGACTCTATGTTCTAGTGATATTAACATGAATGCAGGTATCCATTTATGATCAAAGATGAAACCATGCACACTAGTACTAAAACGCTCTCCAATGACAATATCAATGTTATATTTATTGCTAAAAAGATTCTCCAACTAATCCCCATTTATGAAGAGGAGGAGCCACGGGACTTTATCTTCTTGATTAGTCGAAACACTGGACAGACATGTAATCCTATGCCATCTACCATTAGTCAATGATGAATGATAGAAGCACTTTGATAGGCTAGACGTCTCTTGACATTAGGAGGCATGGGGCACCTAAAGCCGTTTGCTTTGGTACAAAATGCCCCAAACAGGGTACTCAGATCCTTTTAGAAAACGCATCCGTACTAGATCATGAAGGTCCCCCACTGGCTCTTCCTCAATCTCATGGATGCTTTTTGATAAGTTGTAAAATATATCCGCAAATCTTGAAATTTTAGGTTAGACAACTGCTGATCTACTTGTTAGGTTTACGGCTTTCTTATACACCCATGAAGGGGAGGGTGTGATAGATGGGCTTTGGATAAGACCATGAATGAGGTGTACTTTGCTGGTGTGAGGGGTATTTTGGATGCGATGAGGAAATGACATGAATCCCTTTTGTCTCCCGGTTCACCGACCCACTGAAAATATAGCGGAGCGATATTCCAGCCTTTGTTGACTTCTACACAATCGACTTAACATTTAAATCTATCTTCATGACTCCTTCTTTCCTCCAATCTCTCTCTCATCCACTAACCACTTCCCCATAACCACCGTTGGTGCAACCTGAAACCCCAAATGTTCATAAAACCCCACAACTCCTCTATTCCCTTCCCTCACCAAAAGGTGACACTTCCTGACCCCTCGCTCTCTTAACCACTCCTCCGCCGCTTCCACCATTTTCTTTCCTACGCCCATTCCCCTGGCTCTCGGATCCGAAGCAACGTAATAAAGCCATCCGCGATGTCCATCATGTCCTACAACCACACTACCGATGACGCAGAGTCCATTTTCCGAATTATCTTCACCAACCAAGACGGTTGAGGCGGGGCCGGTGAGTGCAAAGCGGAAGTCGTGACTTGGGGGGTTGTACGAGGCGACGAGATTGCAAGTTTGCCAAAGGCTCGTGATTGCGAGTTCATCTTCCAAGGTTGCGGGGCGGATTTTGAGATTTTGATTCGTTTGGGACGGGGATGAGGTGGTCATGATGGTGATTGTATATGTAGCATGTGTAAGGTGTTAAAGAGTGTTGTCGAAGTTTGTAGTTTGTTGATGAATCATGAATGCGGAATAACTTGTACTTGTGATGTACATTAGGGCGTAGGGCTAGAGTAAATAGGGTTAGCGTTATAGATGACTAACATAACATTTGGGATCATAGTAGTGAATAGACGTATCCTAAAGTCGATCACCAAATGAACAAGGACCCATTGATCTCTTGAATTTGAAAAATGAATAATAATAGCATAACATCGCCAAAAGGCAATGGAATTTCCAGCTACATCACGTGATGTACTTTTATGGTATCAACACCAAACAATGGAACCTCTTTGCCTTTCTTTGGTTAGCGTTCCATGATTGTGCAATGCTAATTCGACCTCATCTTGAACTTCTAAGGTCAATGTCAGGTCATTTGGCCTTTGTCAAAACTATAGGATAAAGTGTATTAAAAGAATAAAGGTAATGAATAGCGGTTGAAGAATGATAATGGGAAGTGCTTGTTAGGAATTGATCTAAACATGGAAATTATTTGCTGCTGGGCCTCCCAAACGTCTTGGGGGACATCTGTTATGACAGGAGAATACTCTCGGATTCTCCATTTTGTCACTCCTCATCTCTGGCACGTGGTTTTGGTGAAAGAGAGGTCGAACGGTTGCCGTTATCAGGTTAATTGGAATCAGTTCTCAGAAATTCCATCCTCACATAAATACTGATAGTACTTGATCGATGACGATCCAACGTTTTCCGCACGTGTCTAAGCTGAATGCCTAGAGAAATCTTAGTGAACCAGTCCTTGCCGATAATCCATGTCAGCGACCCCGCTCTAGCTGAACAGCGACATTCATTGCAGCCTGGTCCAGCCTCCTCCGAAACACATTCTCGAGATCCAATTATCGCAACGTTGTTCATGCCAGACCCACTATCCATCGCATCCGACATCGCCGGTATACTTAGCCTCACACTCGAAATCATAAAGATCAGCTATGCTTACGGTGCTGGTGTTAAGGAGGCCCCCAAAAATGTCTGGAGCCTTGTTCAAGAGCTTTTGGCTCTAAATCAAATCTTGTCCGATCTCCAGAGGAATATTATACAAAATCCTGATGTTGCCGAGGCCTTTGAATCTCGCAGCTCATCAGTGCTTGAGCGACTGGGAGGAACCACTCCACATGTCGAAAACGATACCACCGAGGCAGATTGTGTAGAGGATGAGCCAAGAGAAACCCGGATCTTGGAATTATGCAGATCAGACCTCGAGGAACTGCTTAGAAAGTTCAAGACGACCTCTGAGCATGGAAAGGTTCGTATAGCCATGTCACGTCTCACACGGCCACTTTCACAACCCGAGCATCGGAAAAAGCTAGATATGCTTCACCGGTATCAGTATTTGTTCCAAGCTTCCATAAACATCGATACTCTTACTATTGTAGCGAAGATGCACAACGAAATCATCGGAACGAAGAAGAAACAGCTCCAAGAAGACATCATCCAATGGTTGAACCCTCTAGACTTCGAACAAAAGCAACGCCATGCAGACTCCATACGACACCCAGAAACCGGGAAATGGCTTTTGAATTGCCCTGAATTTCGAACTTGGGTGGAATCATCCTCAACATCCTATGATCCGCTACCTGCCTATGCATGAAGAAGGACACACAGTCAAGCGACCAACAGGATGACCAAAGAAACTATCACACACAGGAGTCTGATAAGAAAGAACCAATTAATGAATCTATGCTCCTATTATGCAATAATTACAAATCCGCCTTCTGTCTACATGATAGGAAGTCAATTATCCCAGAGATTTATAGATGAAATCATTGTTAGGGTCGATACCGACTACTGATATCCATAGATTCTAAGAGGACCAAACCCAATGTACACTTATGTAAGACGTGCCGGAGAGGTGTCTGCTCTGCTGAACAGTTTGACCACGCCATCCATGCACTTAGATTCCAAAACTAGAGCAAAGCGTTATGGTATCCTGGGGAACCAGGAGCAGAAAAGACCATGATTTCGTAAATATTACCCTGTATTTTATACCAGTGAATACCCATTCTAACGGCGGCAGTTCGCTAGTAGTCCATGACCTACTGGCGATAGCTAAAGAGAAGAATTACGGGGTAGCATTTTTATACATTTCCTATTGTTGGATTTTGAGGTCAAAACGAGAGTGTATATTTTTTCCTAGTTTCTAAAGAGAGCTATCTACTACTTGCTTAAATATATAGAATATAAATGCCGACCCTTATTGCCGATAGATTATTCTAGCAATTGATTACGTAAGTTATGGTGGCAGTGATTGAGGAGGTGACAAATCTGGAGTATGCTAGAAGGTTCTGGAATATTGATGCCTAAGGCATTAATGCTAACACCTATGATGATCACATCAGCCAAACCCCATCACGGCTTCTGGGGAGTTTAATTGCCCAGCTTGCAAAACAACACGAGTATTTTCCGGTTGAACTTGAAGACCTTTACACCAAAAACGCGCCCCCAGATGTTGATCGATGTATCAAAATGCTGGAGTCGGTTTCATCCATTTTCACACGTACTTTTCTAGTTGTCAATGCCATTGATGAGAGTGATAACGTTGCTCAAAAGCACCGGAAGGCTCTCCTAGACGCATTGTCTAGAATAATGGGGACGGATATCAGGCTCCTCGTTACTGGTCGTACTACCTTCGAAGACACCAACATGAACTTTGGTCGAGTATCCATGGTGGAAATATCAGCCCACGATGAAGACTTAAGAACGTGAATATTGATGCTAATTTTGGTTCGCCGACTCACGGTTATAGATTCCTTGCATCCAAAATTGAAAAGAATAACGACCTGCGAGACTTGGTGGCTGATGATGAAGGGCTCGAAGAGAAGATAATCGCGAAAATAATCAAGAAATCAGATGGGCAGTAAGGATCCATGCGCCTTTCCTCGGTGTCTTAGTATATATCTAATCGTATAGGTTCCTTCTACCTGCCCTAAATATCGAGAGATTGGGTGAATATACCTTCCGTGCGGAAATTGAGGAAGCCTTGGATGATATGACAGGTAGCATTCAGAAGGCCTATGACGCGATATTGTAACGCCTCGAGAACTACCCACCAGCTCGAGGAACCCTTGCGATGAACGTTCTCATGTGGCTTGCACATTGCCAAGAACCTTTAACTTTTGAGCAGTTGCGTGAGGCATTGGCAGTAAAAGCAGGGACGAGATCGCTCAATCAAAACAGTCTCCGAAAGCCAAAAGTCATCCTTGATGTTTGTTTGGGACCAGTGATAAGAGAGAAGGCACAGCCAAAGGATACATATGATACTGAATCGGGCCGCATCAGAATTGTTCATTTTACATTCCAGGAGTACCTTCAAGAACGCTTTCAGTCATGGCCGAATGCGCAACTTTTAATGACGGAAGCTTGCTTGGCGTATCTTTTATACAACGACATACCTGCATATGCTTTTAGTGAGCTGGGAACGCCCAAATTATTTCGGAAAGGAGCCTATGAGTTCCTTTCATATGCGACGCAGCACTGGAGTTATCACGCTCGGAATGCGGACGTAAAGGAGATTCAAAATTTGGCTGTTCAGTTTTTCGAAAAGGGGCCCCGAGTAATTCCTTCAGTAACTAGTTTGTGGACCATGGATCCTTCTACCGCTACCCCTCTTGTCTACTCAGCAGCGTTTTTACTTCCAGACGTAGCACGTTTGCTTATCCAAAGCGGTGCAGACATTCACTCCATATCTGGAAAAACGCCCCCTTTCCTCATCTGGTCTGCTCGAACTAGGCCATTCTGGACAAACGATGAAAGGTTAAAAGAAGCACAGAATGAGCTTTTGCTCTTCGCATTTGAAGACAACGATTCCTTGAAGAAAGCAAATAGCCATACTCGCAACTTTATTATATCTCTTAAGTCCTGGATCGACGCACTTGTTCAGCAGCGACTTATTGATGTTGGCTTTGACGTTAACTCTAAACGAACTACATACGAAGGGGAAACAGCACTGCATTTAGCTGCTAAGTCGATGTGCTCAGGTCCTATAGACTTCCTCATTTCTCATGGCGTCGATGTCAATCAAAGGAACAATATTGGGCAACGGCCAGATTGATCGTAGCGGAATTTATGAAAACGGTTAATAAGGGTTGTAATATTTGTTAATGAAGAGCGAAAGGGTTCTGGATAAGGAGTGGGACGTGTGCAAGATGTATTGAACGGATAAGGAATATTTGTCTCTATTCCACTATGCAGACAAACATGACCTGCTTCATAAATTATATTATTTATAGCGCATTGTACTTGTTACGAGGGCGCTACCTAATGAATAATATCATCGGTGAACGGTTCTGAAAGGAATACGGAATTTAAACCTGTGTCTAAAATTCCCCTTACCTCTCTTCTTTTTAACCAAATGTTTGAGCTCGGTATCAAACCCCTTGATGTATGAATCAACGTAGGGGTTACAAGGATCTGCTCCATGCATTAGGAAATCTCGAATGAGCTCCGAATCATCAGACAGAACTAGCAATCGCTCCCAGGTCTTGTAAACTCCCGAAACATGGTTGGGGTTTGCTCCGTGTTCAAGAAGGATGTGCATGAGCTGCTTGTTTGGTCGTTTACGGCTTACATTAGGGCCTTCACTAATACTATTAAGAACATCTGCATCATAGTGAGATGTGGCAAGGAAGAGAAGCTCAGAAGCAGTATCCTGCAATTTTGTTGCATCCATTGCCTTGAGAGCGGCGTCGACGTATTGGACGAGTTGGCAGAGTGTGGCAAACTCGAGGAATGATTTCGCTTGAAAGGAATAACTACCTGCCCAACGAGCAGTTCCTTGCAGTGGAATGGTTATTGTAATGGGAGCCTGAAGCTCCGCTGCAACTTTATCGATCTCATTGAAAAGAGATGGTTGAGAGGCTTTGCAGTCGGGATCGGCTTTGATGGCGTACTCTATGGCATCGGTGACGATGTCCGGAAGGCCAACTTCCATCAAGCTACGCCGGTCGATTGTTTTCAATCGCATGATTTGGGAATTGCACAGTTGTAGATATGGGTTGAAAGTCTCATCAGTGGCACCGCATATGGTGTTCCAAGTGTCAACTTGTTCTAGAAAGTCCTTGACCGTTCTGTGAAGATAGTGTACTTTTGTAGAAGGAAGGTGATCCATTTGATCGGAACCGGCTTCAAGAAGCCCTTTGCAACACGCATTTAGCCGACGTCGCATAATCTCAGCTCGTGCGATGGTATGTCCTTTGTTTAATGCTGTGCAAGGCATTTTGAACGCGAGGTCCGGATCATCCTCATCTGCGAAGGATATTTCAAGCAGTGACAGCGGGTTCAAAGATGCCCGGACTATCTGGAATAACTGAGATGCTCGGGCAAAGTGTGTGCTTTTGATATTGTCCAAGATCTTCCAAAAGAGATTTTCAAGATCTTCAGGAAGGGATTCGAGTCTTGCCTGTAGTTCGGACAGTCTTGCTCCCTCAGAAAGACCACTCAAAAGCGAGCGCGTTACTAGGGAGACCCATAGAAAAACCCCAGAGGATTTGATGCAGACATTCTCAATGAGCTGGGATGAGAATTGGGCGTCAAGTTGTTGGTAAGCCTTGAACCCGGGGTGAGAGGTTAACTTGGAGGTAACGAAGTATTTGATATCGTTGAATGTCAGATCCTCGAGTCTGAGATGGGGACGCTGTGCGAAGGCATCTTCAAAAACAGTCCAGGGTCGACTGGACACACATATCTTGACGTTGGGTGCGATCAAGCTCGTAACAAAATCGATGAGATCGCTTGACCTTCCTTCAAATTCATCCATTCCATCGATGAAGAACACCAGTTTGTTTGTTTCTGTGACCTTCTTTGTCAGGGTCCGGAAGGCCTTCAACAATTCCTCCCAAGTCCATGGTTCTTTTTCTAGATCATCATCCCCGAACAAGATACCCACTTCGGTTCTATGGGGGAACGTAGTTGGTATAAGGTCAGGAAGGTTCGTGAGAATTTGATAGATCAACGTTCGCAAAAGTCCTTCATATGACATTTGAATCTCCGCCCCGGAGTTCCAAAAGAAAAAAGATCCTAAAATAAGTGGTCTCTCCTTAGCCCAGAGACGCAGTGCCTGCTGGGTATTATCATGGTCGAAGATGAACCTCATTAAGGTTGACTTCCCCGATCCGGCCTTACCTGTGATCCAGTAAAGCGGGTCGTCACTTTGGATCCATTTCGAGAAGTCTGTCCATTTCGCAGTAGTCTGAGAAGATGACTGAAAAAGCCATTCGAACGTCTTCTGATGAGCAAGTGCAATTCTTTCATAGCGACCATCAATCTCTCGGAATCGCAGGAAATTAAGTAATCGTTGATTGATATGCTGTGCGTCATTTGCGTCCATCATTTCGTGCATGTTCGCTGGTGGCCGTTCAGTGCCTGAACCGAATGGCTGCTGGCCATAGCTTCGCTTTATCGCTTCAACCACGTCAGACTGCCATCTCGAACTTTTGAAGACCTCTCTTAGAGTTTCCCGACAAAGCCTTTGCGTTTCTTCAAGGGTCTTATTTGCCTGGTTCTGACTTAAATGTTGACTCTGGTGCGTCGCCGTAATTTGTTCCCTAACGGAGTACGTTAGTTAGCACAAAAGAAGCATTTATGTTTCATGAAAATAGTACCTCATTGACACTAGAATGTGCATCGATATTTGCTGCCGGTAATTTGTGATCGTTTGGAAAAGCTCATCAACCTCCGGTTGAGTCCATACGGTGCGTAGCGCGATACGAAAACTTTCCCAAAGGCCATGTTTATTCTGTGACTCTAAGAGTAGAAGAGCAGAAAGAAGTCGTTTGCCAACTTCATTGCATCGCTCACCAAGATTGAGTATTTCTTGGTCTTGGACAGAAGGCTGCGTCGAAGTCGTACGACGAATAGATTTTCGGAGCTCGTTGTTGAGAATCGTGAGACTCATAGTGATTGCGCTGACGTCTGAATTTGTCCCAATGATACCTGGTCGGGCCCTGTAAATTCTCACAGTCCCTGTAACAAGATTGCCGGTAAAGTCGAGGAACTGGGCTACCGCCGTAGCGATGCCTAGCGCAGACAGTGGTTCC
>AJFL01000902.1:0-26505 GCA_000467735.1 Rhytidhysteron rufulum CBS 306.38 | reverse complement strand
TGATGATGATGATGATGATGATGATGAACAGCATCATTCTTCCATGATGATGAGCATCTCTGAACAGAATCTCGGAACAGAGGTTAGCGACGGAGTGTTCCAACTTTGTTAAATATGATAGTGTTCTCCGAGACATGGATCCAGCTTCGGGAACAGAGTGGCATCAAAGGGCAACAGTGCTTTTGAACCCCTATCCCAACCCCACATTATCCGTGGTATTATGAGGTCTGATCATGTGCAAGGAGACAAGCCCATAGTCTCTCCGTCTTCATATCTTTACTGGGACGCATACGTCATGTACGAAAGTGTCTCATGGATTCAAAGTGGAAGCCAACGACGACAAATATAGAATATTTCAGACTGTCTCACAAGAACAATCCATCTCCGCTCCATTGTTGTGAGTTTACGAAGAGAGATGCACACCCAAAGTGATTCCATTGGAAGGTAGTGGTAAGCTAGAAAGTGAGAAAGGAGGGGATTATATATCTATGCGGGGAGAGTCACGTTTTTCGGTTCGAGGTCATGTGATTGTAGATGTTAGGGTATAATTTTGGGAAATGTGAATAACTGAAGTTGATAAGTTCGAATATTCAGATAACATATACTATGAGCTAGGTGACCGTGATAAGGAAGAAATTTACTAACTGTTTGTGGGGATAATCATCACTGTTCTCCAGAATGATGGTAATCACCGAACATTGCCAGTAAGTAAGATCACTAAGATCTCCAACCCTCAGTAGAGTCCAGTCAACCTCTTCTTCTTTCAAGGCCTCATTTTTCGTGTGACTAATGCCCGTGTATTTTTTTTCGAGGCCATCCTTAGCCGATTGTTCAATTAGAGATTTTTGTTGATAGTTCAATAGGTGTGCATGACCGCTGGGTACATTTGGTCTATCCTTCGACCACACGGGCTTTTCGAACCATCGTTCATGGCGTAGTTGTAGTTAACACTTCCAGCCATTGCAGTCGCGTGAGGTTCAACATGATATACAATCTCAACCCCAAAACCACATATATTGATGTTTCTGCGTCTGTAGTCTAAGCAGGCAGTCTGCTAGATTTCCCACGGCCATTTCCTGGCTGTCCAGCTACTTTATGATAGGAGTACCAAGAATTAGTGTAGTGGTTTGGTAGAGGATGGTTTGATCAGGTTTAAATATCCGTGGAATGGAGAGAGATCATTTGCACGTGATATTGCTTAGTCATCTTCCAAGATATCTTTGGTTATCAAGGCGTTTCCGCGAGAATATGAGTCTTAGTGATTATTTCTTGCAATAAACGATGGTTTCTTAGAAGGAGAATGAATACCGACGAGAGATTTGATGAGTGAAAGAGCTCAAGATTGGAGGCGGTTGGGAGGGTGAATTAACGGTTAGAACTGAGGATCGGTTAACGATGACCACCAGTCGGTCCAAACACAGCAATCCACACTTTTCACATCTCCTTCCTGGATAGGAAAGAATTACTTAGTCAACGGGAACTCTTAGCTAAAGCTTGTCGCAAGCTCCATGTCAACTTTCATCCAACTACAAACATCTTCTTCCAATAATGGCTTATAAACTTCTCTATGAATTGGATAAAGGATGTCTTATATGTTGATGACGCAGTCGACAAAAAAGCTGCGATTCGATATCCTGCGGTCGAGCATACCTTCCAACGAACTTCTAACCAAAATCGAAAACAAAACTATGTCTTATCAATATTCCCGGATTATTTCCCTCTCCCTCGCTATGATTATGCTTGACCTTGATCTTACGGCTAGCATATAATTTATCCGGTGAACATTTGACTCGTGTGATTGCATAGGCATGTCGGACCAAGCAAGGTATTTGAGGTAAGTGCCTTTGCATTTTCCCCGAGCTTCTCTTAAGACAAACGTTCGACTTTATCTGGCGATCTTCGGGCCATTATCCCATGTCCTTGCATTAATTTCTACTTCCTGGTTACTTTTCATTTGATTTTTCTCCAATAGGTTGTTTTGCCATTTTTTCGTGCTACAATACAATAATCTATCAATGCTTCATCCTGGCATCTATTACGGATGTCAATAGACTTCTCCGGATTCCACGGTTTAGAACCAATGCGAACGATTCATATTGACGCTGTGTAACACGTCATCAATGAGCTATGAATTCACTATGATGATTGGAATGTCGCTCCTTAGGATCTCGCCTCCTTTAGCTCCTTCTCCTTCATCCCCACTATCATCTCAGATGATAGGTAGATCCAGGAAAATTCAAGTAGTTCAACGATGGTAAGTGTTCACTCAGTTCTACTCTGTCTTCTTCTTTCTAATAAAAACCTAGACTACACTAACATCTAAATCACTTCTCTTCTCTCTTCCTCTCGCCATCTCTGCCGCGCTCTGGGGAAGTGGCTTCCAACTTCCCGCACAGCTCCAGCAATACTTCTCGCCAGTTCACCCATCTTCTTCGCCTGCTCGAAATGTCGCACCATACACTTGTGAAGCTCAGCAGTATACTACCGAAATTGTTTCTACGGATCCATTAATCATCTACATCAATAACTTCACATCCTCATCTGAAGTTGAAGCCCTTCTCAAGGAAGGGTATATCCTACTTTAAGATCCCCCCTTTTCAAGGCCAGTTGACACTGACTTACGCCACAGTGAAGACGGATTTAAGGATTCACTGATATCCCTCGGTGGCCGAACCACCGCCACCCAAGCCCGAACCTCACAATCCGCCTCTCTCGAACTTGACGTCCCAGTCGTATCATGCATTCTCGACCGCGCACGCTCCTTCATGGGTACGATGCTAGCTCCCTCCGATCAATTCAGTCTTCCGCAATTAGTCCGCTATCGTCCTACTCAGAAATACGACCTCCACTTCGACTGGTGGAATAGCAATCAGCGTCCCAAGGACACATTCGGTCGGCAATATAATCGCGTTGCCTCGTTCTTCGTGTTCCTTCAAGATAATTGTACAGAAGGTGAAACATGGTTCCCGAAAGTGGATGTGCTAGAAGAAGAGAGGAAGAAAGGGAACGAGTTCCATTTTGGAGGGAAGGTTAGGAGGTATGAGAAGGGAGGTGTAGCATTCAAGCCTATTGGTGGGAATGCACTTTATTGGATAAATTTGGATAAGAATGGGAAGGGTGATGAGAGGACGATTCATGCGGGATTGCCGGTAGGAGAGGGATTGAAGACTGCGTTGAATATTTGGCCGAGGAAATTTTATTAGGATGGGGTATATGGTAACTTATCACTCCTTGAGTTCAAGGTTGTGGGTTGAACTTACGTTATTCATCACTACAAAATGTTGGTGAGCTTCATCAACACTCAAAAGCTTATCTATATTTCAATCCCGACAGGACCTTAGCTTTTCATAACGAAGAGCGAAGCTGAGCTTACGCTGCTCTCCGCGTATCTACGAAACTTGAATGCAAATTTATTAGCCATTCCTGAGTTTCCAAAGAAACATTTTGGGCCGTCAGATGACTTCTTAGCAAGCTCACTATAGGCATTATATATCGTCGTGAGGATTTATTCAACGAAATGCCCCGGAGCATGGATAGTGATCACTGCGCCACTAGAACTAATATTTCCCCAACATAATCCCACAACCCATGTCGATTATCTGGTGTAGGCTATGATAAATGGTCTAGGAATATATAACGGATGAGACCATATATTTTCCCCCAACAAGCCCATCAGATTGCAACCATAGATGTGAAGTGAAGAGAAGAGAAATTAACTGAGGTGGGAAGAGAAATTTATATATACGAAGGTTCGGGGAAGCGGTGTGTAACGAACACTAATGAAGAGCTTTGGGATATGATACTTGTCATGTGAGTTTCACCGCTAAATGCTTCCTCTGCCTCCTCGAGAAATATAAATTCTACTCAAAGCTTCCGTTTCTTGAGTTCTTTACTTCACACTTAACATGGTATTGTCGTTCATAAGGTGCGCCGTTGACCACTACAATCATGATATGCGACATATGGAGTGGGGCTGTGGACAAGATAAGTGGCCAACATCCACTGAGAAATGTGGTTTTCTGGATTCAAAGTTATCAATCTGGATAGATGATGGTTTCATGTTTGTAGGTTGTTTGATGATACTCATCAGCTTCGGCCCTTTATGCAGCTTTTCATCAGGAACAATCTAATCACTTCAACCTCCCTTGTCCCCTGAACCCCCCAAATAGTCGAAAGAGTTTTACACCGTATAGTCAATTCTCGCGGAGTTATTACGTACTATCTCACCGCATCTCTTCGCATGATCCTTACTAAGCCCTTCTCCTTTCAACTATAAAAACCCCTCTTTCCTTCACTTTCCTCCTTTTTTTCTTCACACACATATATATACATGGGAGAGGATATCACTTCATGTCATACTCAAGATTGATGGAGAGATTAAAAAGGCAATGAGAAGGCAACATGGCTTGGGACTTGCACCACCCAACATCCATTCCGTGGTAAACGAAAGCGTGTATATCTGGGTTTTGGAGAAAACTTTAAAACGTTACATTGAATGAAGCAGAATTGGTTTGGAAGCCAATCTATGACGGTCTACGCGGATTTATGGGGTATAATGCCACTTCAATTACTATGAAGGGACCAAAACAAGTTCGAAACATCATCATGCTCTGGGACTTTTTGCCGTGGTACGATGTTAGGAGTTGACATCTACAACGCAGACACGCGATTGATGATGTTTGGGTTTTTGGAAACTATTTTTACTACAACAGGATTCTCTTCCTTAATGATGGAGTGCCGGTTTCATACTGGTATCATGATTCAATTCAAGCTTCAAGCTTATGGGATACATACACTCCTTCAGCAGCGCTCCATGGGGGGATCAAACCTCCAATTCTTTGACGACTTATGTTCTGGGCTTCGCTCTCTTCCATTGGATGAAGTCAGGGTGTCTAAGAAATTAAGCAATACATTGTCCCTCGCTGATGGGTTTACGAAAAACAACCTCCGAACCAGCACCATAGAATGGACTTGGAAGAATTGGGTTTAATAAGGACTTTTTCACCGGGTAGGTCCAGAAGGGGAAATGAAACGTGAGCACCAAGAAAGACATGTGTGTGTCTTTTGGTATAAGAGGGCCACAAATACAATTTCATGGAGTGGGATTGGAGATGAACAAGGTCTATTAACATGCTTTCCCAGAGATATTACGCATGGAGTGGACCTGGGAGAATTGGGTTCGATAAATGTTCTGCAAGGATCATCATCATGGGATCCTTCGAGAAATTATGGCTTGGTCAAGAAATTCATGTTTGGTGGTTATGTGGTGTCTAAAAAACAGCATAAAGATGCCGAATGTTGTGGGTTTGGGAACTGGGAGTTTGTATACAGGACTCAAGGTTGGGGTTTTGAAAGAAGTACTGATGATGAACTCCTTCACTCCAGTGTTATGCCGCTCATCAACAATGACGAATATTGCACTGCAGAGCTAATATTTGATGAAGATCATCACTACCAGCACTTCTTGACCTTCTCCCCTCTTCTTTTCAGTATTTTGAATATCGATAGTCATTTCTCCTCCGTATTTATTTTTACGGGATTCAAACTCATGAACTATAAAGTGAAATCACCCTTCTCTCCCCATCAGACCGAATAAGATAGGATTTTGAACACCACACCTTCCCATAATCACCAACTTATTCCATGTAGACACCAAAACCCAGACACACATTAACCACTTCTGTTTCACGTTTTCACTTCAGAACCACCAACATCGTTCTCCATCACTTGCGTCTATATAGCAACCATGATCCCCAAACATAAAGTCCCTTCTTATTCAGTAACACAAGACCCACGAATCCAACCCATAAACGCACAACAATATCAGGGTATTTGGAATAACCAAACAAAGAGGATCCTCCTCCCCATATTGCGTGTGACTTTGCAGGTTTGAGCAAGAGATCCCTCCTCCATCATTCTCGATTGCGCGACGTTTTGATCGGAGAGAAACCCAACTTCTCCCCATGGACAATGAGGTTTTGGTGATATAGAGATACCAAAACCACTCACAATACCACCTCATTCCTTTGAACTTTTGTTAAGATCGAACAAACACATAGGACATGCTGTGGCATTTGTACATGTTTCTAATTCTGAGTCCGCGAGAACCACATCCTCTCCATGAATCGTACTTGTCTTCCGCTTCGAAAACATTGCCACCTTCATCCTTCCGATAGTTATTGTCCCAAACTAACCCCCATCAGTTATGATCAGCTCCCTTGGTGGATAAACCTGCACTCCATAGCATTTCCACATCGACTCCATTTGAATAAGAGAACTCCTCATTGACCAGTAACCATATGTTTATTCGGAAAACAACACACCCCCATGAATGAACTCCACCAGATCGTTCGATGAGTTAAACACCACCCCACCCACACCATCCCAGGTTTCTTGGGTGTTCTTTAACACACCACCACGCACACCCATCACGCCGGTCCAGCTCCAGTGGTTCAACCCAACACCCATGAACTCTTGTTCTATCATTAAAACACACCACAGCACACACCATGCGCTTTTCCAACTCCAGTTCTCAATCCCCATGAGTAACTTAACTTAATTCAACATGAAGAGTCACATAGGCACCTTCTGCACCATAACCCTCATCTCCCATCTTCTGGAGAAATCCACCAATCCACCAACACCATGTTCCCTTGGTATCGAACTGCCCTGAACAAGCCACCCCACTGACCACATCCCTAGGGTTTTTAATCCAACACAAGCACCCAAACCCAAACCCCATATTATCCATCGTCTGACACCAAAGTGGTGGAAGAAAGAAGAAGTGAAGATCAGAAATGGAGGGGGGATGAAGGGGTTTATATAACCCCCGAGAGCGAGGGGGGATGTGGATTCACCGCTTAACAGAGGGGCCACGGGGGAAAAGGCGGTATATTCATGATTGATTGATTCAACAAGTGATGTATAGAGTATGATTATTTCTCCACCGCCACATCCATCCCAGTATCAAATTCAAGAAGAAGGAACAAATATATAGATTCAATTATATCCGCTAAAATACATACATCGCCGGGTCTTTCTGTTGGAGTTCCCTACAATTCCCCATGCTCGGGTGTACTTTCTTCGGTCTTTTCCTCTTCAACTAGGCCCGAAGGTAATTTCTCTTTCTTTCCTTCACCCATCCTGATGGCGTCGACCCAGGCTTCGACTTCCACGGCGCCGAATGATTCGCCTTGGTATTGCTTCCACCATCCTCTCTTTGCGTTCGTGGCAATGAGGATAGTGTCATCAGCGCTTAGAGATAGTGAAGAGCGTAGAGTACTTGCGAGAGGATTCGTAGCTGCGATGCCGAAGAAGGGGAAGAGATGGCCCTTCCTTACATCATGTTTCTTATGAATCGAAGCCAGGGAAGCCAATGCGGAGGTGGCGGAGTCGACGGATTGGTCTGTGGGTAGGAGGGCAAGGATACAAGTTTTGCTCTTTGCAGCTAGACATTCTGCTTGAAGAGTCTCCTGGTCCTCAAGGACAGAAATGGTAGGTTTAGCCTCTGTCTCCGGAATCACAATTGGCTTCTGCGCTGTCTCATCACCGAGGTTTGGATCCGGTGATTCGGAAGCCGCTATGGGGGTCTCGACAGTTTCAGAGGTTGCGGAGGCAGCGGCAGAAGAGGAGTCAGCAGACTTATGTGATTCGGAGGCTTTGGAAAACTTGGAGGAAGATTTAGCGTCGACGGGTTTCTTGGACTTGGACTTGGACTTGGACTTCTTGGGTGGTTCGGGAGGACAGTCTGGGTTTGGTGGCGCAATTTGTGAGAGGAATTCTACCATGGATTCCTTGTTGAGATCGCCTTCGTATACGACGCCTGGTTTCTCGCCACCGGGGAGAAGGATCAGTGTGGGTGCTTTGGCGACACCGAATTTCTGCATGGACTCCTTCTCCTTGCTCCTAATTTGCGCTACAGAGACTAACCCAGCGAAGTCGATTGCCAACGCTCGTAATGTAGCGCTGGTGAGCCCCTTCTCGCTGAACAGGATTGCTTTAGCAGTCTCGTTATGCTCTGATAGCCACTCATCCACTGTCTTATCCGTCAACTTCTTCACCTGGTTGGGAATCTTGTCTTTGACTGTCTCTACAATGGCCTTTGCCGCTCGTGCTCCCTGGTAATCTTCTACTGTCGGCTTACCAGGTTTCTTGCCTGGTCGAACGATCTTCAGTGTAGGGAAGCCTTGGACGCCCATCTTTCCACAGAAAGGCTTGTTGAACTCATCGTCGCAGTTCACAGCGGCTACTTTAGCCAAACCGGAGAGCGATTTTGCGGCAGCTTCGTATGCGGGCTTGAGATTCTTGCAGTGGCCGCACCAGGGAGCGTAGAATCTTTTGTAGAGGTCAGAGGGGGAACTGGGATGAAGGACTAGCGAGTGGGTAGCTTACTCTACTATCTAAGGAATAGTTAGCCAGTTGCTCAAGTGAGGAAAGATTGAACAAGCTTACCGAAGTATAATTTGACTTTGCAATCACTCTATCATACTCCAATCCATTGATCTGTAGGACGGCCGAGTTCTTGGAATACAGGCCGTCGGCATAGACGGGAGTGGTCAGAAGCATCGAGGCCGCAGCAGCGACCAGAGCTGCTGTGTGCACCATTTTTGGGCGAGGATAAAAAGTGTATACAGGAGAAGAAAGAAGGGACTGCGATTGAGAAGATTCAGAGCGGAGGGGGGTGGTTTATGTAGGAGTGCTCACATCATAGATTTCATTGACAAGCTTGGAAGTGAAAAGTGTCCTTTTTGTCTGGAGCTCTTGCGCCCGCATGAGCTCTAAAACGCGGGGTGAGGCAACAGGGCTGAGTACGGCAAGCCACTCGCACCAAACTCACAATCTCTATACGGAATATCAACTGCTGATCGTCACATCTTAAACCAACATACATGACACTTTCTCTATACTTCAAATCATAATATAGACATGAACACGCAAACACACTCAAACACAAAATCTAGACAGACGATTAAACTAAAACGCTCACTGCCAACTACCTACTCCAAAGAAAAGCACTTTCTAATCAAGAGATCCAACCATATTAAATGTGATGAAGAAAAATTCGAAAGGAGAAGTCCAAAACCATATATGTTCCAATCCTATCAAAACGACTCTATCACGATAGCCGTTTGAATAGCTTTCTTAGCTTCTTCTTCTTCCTCACCACCTTGCCTTCCCCGCCAACCCCAACTCCCCCGCTAACTGCGCTCCCAGCCTCCAGCATCCCAGTGTCGTTGGAGTCACTTACACCCGCTTTAAAACTAGAATCCCTATTCACCTGACTCGGCACGTTCACTGAAACAGGCTGCGGCAAAGACGTGGATCTAAATCCCGACACAGGTGTTACCGATGGCGAAGGTGGAATGATCGACAGTCCCTCATTACGGAGTGAGCCTCGTAAACTTGAGCACCCGTAGGTGTGAGTAAGGGTATGACGACGAACAGGAAGGGAGCCGGTAGATGGATCGTAGGTTTGAATCCTGAGCGAGGAGGATCTACTAGAAGGTCTGATCGGTGTGATCATTGAGAGAGGAAGGGGTAGGTGGGATGGTCGTTTTGTGATAGTGGGAGTGATCGGAATGGTTTCTGGGGAGGAGGTAAGGGGCGGAGATGGGCTTGGAGATGAGAGAAGAGGTTCGCGTGAAGCGATGGAGGAGGATACGGGCTTTGAGAAAGGAGACCCTAAAAGACCGTTTTGGAGTGACATTGAACATGTCGGTGTTTGCATTGATGTTGGCGGTGCGTTTTCTTCTATGTTTTTGCTGTCGATGCGTTCGTGTCTGGTCTTTCTACCTTGTATTCCCGATGGTTTTCCTTGCGGAGGGAAAATGTTCGCAGTGACTTCGATTGGTATGGTTGCTAAGCTCTTCGGCTCGACTCCTCCATTGGTAGGGCTTTTTATTCGTTTTATTGAATCATTTGGAGTTAGAAGTGTGGAGGAAAGTGTGGACTTGGTTCCGTTAGGTAGTCGAGTTCCGGTTATATCGTTCTCGCCAGAGCCGTTAGAAAGATTGGGGAAAGCCCAGTCTTTTGTCGCGATCCGATTTCGCTCATTCTCAGCTTCCTGTGTCTCAATTGACTCGGTAAGCTTTGCTGAATGCGCCTTACTACTTCCACTTGAGCTTCCACTGGGCCCGTTTATCCTTCCTCTTGAGCCTTCACCCATTTTCCCCGTTGCACCCCGCCTCAACCTTGCATCACAGAATCCCAACTCCCTCATCACAAATGTTCTGCTATTGAAATGTTGGGCTGCTGCTTCAATTGTCATGCCCCATGTCCAAATAAAGAGCATTTCATATGTCTTTCGGAGATGGGCATAGCCAGTAACAGTTTCTTGGCCGGCTAATTGCAGGAAGTATGCAAAGTCACATTTTAGTTCGTGGGCGGTTGGAACAGGTGGGGGCGGATTTGTAGAGTTCTGGGAGTATAGTGTTAGCGTGAGGGGTTTTTCAGGTTCCAAGTGATAGTGTGCAATGTAATGGCAATCCAGTGAAATGTCTAAGTAAATGCATATTTAATCAGGAGAAATAAATAAAGAGAAACTTACCAGACCCGATTGTAAGAAATCCACGTATCTGAACATCACACTTAAAGCGGTGTTTATCCTTTTCTTACGCTCATCCGCTGTCTTTTTATCCTTTTCGTTTTCACTCTCCTGTAAGGGCTCTCCTTCCCCATCGACTCTTGTCTCTTCTCTATCGCAGAAGATCTTCAGCACCTTTTCAATGGCGTCCCTGTGTAACCACCTCTCACCTTCGCCTATGACATGTTCAACAAATCCACGTTCTAACTCGACTGCCCTTCTTTTGTGCCCCGCAACTTGGACTTGCAACAAAACTTCCTGATGTCTTCTCTTCTCGGCAGTCTTCTTTATCTCATCTTCGACCGCATGACCTCGAGAGCGTAGCACATGTAAGAGTCTGTCAGGAAAACCATCAGACGAAGTACATTGAGAAGGCTCTGATGGTGCCGGCGAAGGTTCAGGAGTTAACAACTCTGATGTAAAAGACGATGGCGATACCAAAGATTGAATGCCCTCAGTGACGTAAAATAACGTCCAAAGGTCCAGTTCGTCGTGTGCATATTGCGCTCGCGCTTTGTGAAGCCGAGCGGTCAGCTGTGTTATCTGATCATGTTCCTGTTGGAGATCGAGCAGTAAAGCATGCCATGGATCACGTGGTAGTATTCGATGTGCTTTACTAACAGGAGTAGGGGTGGGAGTCGGAAGAGGAGTCGCACCGGGAGTTGCTCGAGGTGTCGGCAATCGCGCTGGTCTGATTACATGTGACTCTGCTGGATTGGGAATTGATAGAGCATGGCTAGTTTTCGATCGAGGTTTTGGTGCTACGATTTCGGGCTGAGAACTCATGTCGAGCGTTTCGTAGGCGGTTGGTAAAAAGAGAATTGAAATGTTACAGGAATTAGAACAAGAACGCGAATTGGAAGGGCGTCAAGATACGTAAAAGGAGATGAGGGGGAAACAGCGAAGGCAGTTTGGCCATGTACGGAACAGTTTCATTTGCACCATGGGACCATTGACGAATGCCGACTGACGTGCTGTTGCAGAGAAGGTCTCAATTGTCGGGGAGATGAATAGGGGAACGCATCCGGTGTTTTGCTCGCATCCTTGAGGTTGAGTAATGATGAATGTCGCGAAGAAGATGCAGCTCCGCAGCTTTAAAGTGGGAAGACAGTCCATGGCAGGTTGGCGAAGCGTGGGATGGGTGAAGAGAGTGAAGGGAATACAGGTAGTCGAACCGAGGGTGGGTTGCCGAGAATTGGCTCAACAAACCAGACTTGGAGGGAAATCGCACTCTGAACCACCTGTCACGCATGTCCCGACATGTCCGAAACAGACTATAGGTGCGTCCCAAAGGTAGCCACTCCGGCTCCTTCTATTTCAATGCTTTGGCCGACAGCTTGTCTACTCCGTTCACCGTCAATCGGGACACACCATCAAGTACCTCTTTCACCGGAGCCGATGGGGATACGGGCAAGGACCTCCAAATAATGACTAAGGCCGGAAGTAATTTGATTCCGAATACTGCCTGACTGGTATAATTAAAAACATATGCTCTACTCCGGCAATGCAGGCTTGACAACCCTCGAATATGATACAATGAAATGTCAGCGCACTATGCTCAGCACTGATCCCCAAACCATTAAACAAAATGCCTGTGACTCCTGGCGCATCGAAATGCACATCTGCACATGCCTTGAAATCTTTTCAAAGTCGTGAGAAACCGGTCCTATACCTTGAGAAAAAGGTAATGTCAAAAGTGTAGAATCGTCGTATCGAAATGAAATCGTACTAGCAATGCCATGTCAGGCTCCCTCATGAGTCCTTTTTCTTCTCCTTCTTCTCCTTCATAGCCTTGGCAGAATCGCTTATCCAATCCTTGAATTTTTCCCATGGGTTTCGATTGAGTTTGTTGCTCAGCTGGCGATAGTTATACATCTCTGCCCAGCAATCCCGGCCCCATTCACATCCTGCCATATTGACCACAAAATCTCGATCCTTCTCCTGGTAATGGATCTTCGGGTCATCGCCTTTTTCTCCACATGCACCTGGAGGGAAACTATTGAGTTTCCGTTGATGGATGAAGGCAACGTGAGGCCGAATCCATGGCTGATTGGTGTACATATACTCCAATGCATCTTGTTCTTTGTGTTCCCATTCCATATGTTTTTGTTCATACCCAACAGGGTCCCACCACATATCCAATAATCGATCCGTCCAGGCACTTCTGCGAACCAGGAAGGATCCAAGATTGAATCCGCCGCAATCTTGCGGTACTATAAGGTCGATAGAGTTGGGATGCCCATCACCGACGGGAGAAAGTGTTTCAGCGTCGAGATAATTCGCAGTCAATGGGTGCGAGATATTTAAGGGGTTGTAGTAGTTAATATCACGATACGTGACTTTATCCAGGTTCTTGAAGACGTGACTCTGGAGTGAGTAGGATGGCTCCATAATGAAAGTGTTGGTGTCTAACCACCAGAACCTGAGGTACCCATTAGCATTGGCCAGTATCTTGCGTGTAAATGATCTAACCATTCGGCGTTTGGATACTTGCGCATGGTGTTGCGGATCGTATCCACCTTCTCCCATGACTCCCTCCACTCGTGGGCGTAACGCTTTTTTGTGCTCATGTCGACAATCTCCAATTCGTATCCCCATGTTTGTGTATACTTCTTCTTGTTTTTGACACTGTCCCGTTCAATTGCCCATTCGCGGGGTCCTTTCCACTCCATAACACCACCTCCTTGATTTGCGGCGAGTATGATGACGTATTTGCTGCCTCCGCCGAAGAGAGAAGCTCTTCGATAGGCCCTATGTAATGCTACTTTGGTAAGTAGTAGCTACGTTGTAGGATTCCGATTATACTCACGAGTGACGTAGAAAAAGAGGACGGCAAAGAGGAAGAGGAATACAATTCCAAATCTCAGTCGCATCCGCCAAATTAATCTCCAGATTCTTGCCAGGACTTGCCCTAACCGTGTATTCTGATATCTCCCAAACGGTCCACGCCCGGTCTTTTCCTTCTCGCCATAGAACGTTGGTAAACTGGTCGAAATCCTCCGTAGATGTCTGCCAAAGAAGCCTTGATTCCGCGGGGCAAATGCGGGATAGCCTTTCACTTCCGCACTCCGAGCTTGTGCTGATGCCCAGGTGACATTATGCGCTCCGCCATTTGCATACGGCCTGGGACTCGACCGACCACTGAGGTTGTAGGGTGTATTTAATCCGGGACTTGACCAGCCGCCGGAGCGATGTGGTGAAGGTGACCTCGACTCCATTTCAGACTCAGATAATGTAGACAAGCCCTGGGGCCGACTCTCGCCTATGGAATGAGCAGCAGCAGAAGAGCGCCTCCGACGATGGCCGGCGTTGGAGGTGAGGGACGATGAAGCCACGGTGGATGCGATTATCGTTGTTCGGGGTGCAGAGGGAAAAGGAGACACGGAGGTGGTTGAGGAGAAGATGGGGCAGGTATCTAAGGTCTTGGTAGGGCTGGGCTCAAGACGGCGGAGGAGTCGCTTTGAAGTGGAGCGTGCGCAAGGAGATGGAAGTGGATAAGGTAATTAAAGAGAGGTAGGTATAATAAAGCGAGTGAAGTAAATGGCAGTACACCAGCTGGCCGTGGCCGTGGGGGTGCAGAGGGCAAATAAGGACGGGCAGAAAGAACAGATAATCGCAAATTAAGATGGGGGAGGTGTCGAGTGACCGGGGTGTCGAGAGGCGGAGGATGAAATGTCGTTTGGCGGGTCGTGTTCCTGCTGCAGCGCTGCTTGGCGTGAAAGTTTTAGGACGGAGGTCAAGGCCAGACGTAACTGTGCCGCGTTCGGAGGGCAGCGCTGGACGTAAATGAGGCACGAGACTACAAAGCCAAAGATAGGGCTGTGAGGGGATAGAAAAAAGTCTGCGAGGCAGTTATACGACTGTGACCTCGACAAAGGGGGTTTGGGGTCGTTCCCGCTAGGTCAACTGTACGCTGCCGTGGGTGAGAGATGGCGCCGGACAGCGGCCCTAGATCTCGGTTGATGTGTGCGCGGGGCGTGTTCTAGCAACAGACACGAGCCTCAAGATGAGATGTTGTAAACGGTGCGTTTGTCTGCATCAGTCAGCCAGGGCGCCGCTCGTATGCCCTCCGTATTCATGCGCAATTGGCAGCCAGCCAGCAGCACAGCTTGGGACTAGACAGCGCAAGACTCGCTGACTGATGCTTTCTTTGCCTGCCCTCCGTAGCTCGAGGAGGTATTATTCTAAGTATCAACCACGTGAAGCCAGACCCAGCAGCAGCCCGCCAGCAAGGGAATTACTGCAGTCGTGATATAGTGGTGGTACATGCCGATAAGGGTCGCATAAAGGAGCAGCAGCCCTGACCGCGGCCAACGGGCTCTCCAAGGCCCGGCCTAGAGCTCGCACACCCCCCACCGCCCAGCCCCAGCAGGTATCCTATCTCCAGCTAGCTCTGCTTGAATGTCTTCAATGCTTGCCTCTCCGTGCTACCTTGGGCTTCATAACTCATGACCCGCCTTTCATTCCTTGCTACTAACTGCCTATCCATTCTATATTCACATGGCCATCAATTACATTATTTATCTGGGCACGGCTGCCGGCTGTTAATTGTCAAAATCAGTGGATTTTCCTCTTGGCCAGGCCAATCAATTACGCTTTCTTCATCTCGTCCCTGTCTGCACTGTACTCTAGTCTCGGGAATCGGTGCCGTACCCGACCTCGACCTCTTGTTCCCTTTAGGACAGCTGCTAGTTACTCCGTACTGAAGGAGCCGTGACAATAAAGGGGAGCTGGGAAAGAGTGTAACACCGTTCAGCTCCCTTGGAGCCCGGCCGAAGTATACGATGGCATGCGAGTGGCATGCGAGCAAGACTCGTACCGGCTCTGGATGCTATTTGTGGCACCCGCACTAAGAAATCGTTTGGTACAATACTCCACGGGCATTGCGTTGTCTGAATCAAGCAGATGGAGAGTAACATGTAGGAGATTTGTTGATGCATGGGAAAAGGGTGTGGTTGCAGTTCATTGCATCCCGTCTGCCACGAGAATAAAAGGCCCAGCCCTTTCTCCCCCTCTTGCTTTGTTTGTACGGCACAAGAATCAATGCCGCATGGCTGGTTGTTTGCTTTATGATGGCACGAGAGATCACAATGGCGCAACATCATTCATCACCGGAATGTTGCTCCCAGCTCCCAGCCCTCCCAGCCCTCCCACACCTGACTTCGCTCATCGTTCGCATGTCCACACAGAGAGTCAATTGCAGGTGGTGACTTGCAGAAGGGGAATGAACTGCATCTTCATCCCGTCCCCACTCCCCCGCCCGATGCAGCAAAGCGCAGCCTCGTCGGCTTGGCGGTGGTGGGAAAAATGAAGGGCGCTTAAAAATCGGGATCGCTCACCTCTCACTGGCTGCAGCGGCCAACCAGCAATCATCGCATCCAGCAACTCGAAAGCCCGTTCGACAGCGTTTCGAATATGCTCTGGCCTTCTGCTGTGCTCCCAGCGAATGCCTGGCGGTTACAAGCCTCAAAGCCGGACGGGAGGCGCCCGCTAGACAGGTACATCTGCCCGTCGGGACGCTGGACCTCCAATCGTCGCCCTCATTCACCAATGAAGCTTGTTATGCGTACAACATAGATGATCCGGCGTCAAATCAGAAACCTAGTAGAAACATCCGCATAATGAGCCATAGATCCTGTACTATGGCTGCCAGCCCGCCATGGTAACCTAGATCATATCCAGAGACTTGGGGTCGCGTGTACACGCGCTTCAAAGACTGCTGTTCCTTTTGTCTTTTTCCTCCTCTCAATCTCCTCAAGTGAACTGTGTTCAAACATTTCGTTCTTTGTCTTTGACCTCACTCCTTTTGTTGTTGTCATTGTTGGTTCTCACTGTTCTTCCTATTGTCTTATTGTCGATAATTCCTATTCACCTACAATTTCATTGTACAACACCACATCACAAACGTTCTTTGTTTCACCTTGGTACATCTTTCAACAGTCCTTTCAGTCGAGCCCATACGTAAAACGGCGATGCCTTAATGCGAGAGATACCTCAAGAAAGAAAACTACAACACCTTTGATTACCACCAACGCCGAAATACCCTTTTACGAATACCGACCGTCCAACACCATCCGTAAATCTTGTCTTCGAAGAACGATATATTTGGAGATACTGCAGGGATGGCTACAGTTAATCCGAGCAACGATACATTACAGCCGGCTGTATATGAGAGAGATGAATGGGATAATGACGCTCGGATTGCCGCCAGAAGGGCGATGGCAAAACGAAACTCAAGATCATTGTCTGGAAAAATTTCGCGAACGAAGTCACGAAAGATATTTGGGAGAGCAGCAAAACCGGGGATAACGCTTGATACGAGTTTCACGAGGCACAGGGGAAATGTACCTCGTCAAGTATATCCTCAATATGTGTCACTTGATGGGCCAACGAGCCAGGGAGACGTAATGAGCTTTTCTGAATTTACAAAGAATAAGGGTGTTGAGTCAACCAAGAAGCACGGATGGTGGAATTTGAACCGTTCGCCAAAATCTACTAGAATAATAGGCAGGTCCAGGAACCACGATGGTGGAAACGAGGGTCCCGACGACGGCTTTGACCCGAAGCCAATGACGATGAGGAAGAATCAACAGCCTGTAGTCCAAATAACTGAAAGCCACGAAGATCATCGGCAAGCAAAAGAGCCTCAAAATGATGATGAGTTGGAAACTGCAAACACGCTCAAGCCCGGCCGAAACAGCTGGATGGAGGTCTCCCCATCTGACAGACCGATTCCCATCGGCATCTCTGTTCCCACGGAGAGTATCTCAGGTCACGACTCTTATCGTTTCACGAGGAACCGGTCAAGGAGCGACGCTACACTAGTCACTCCAACCATCATCATAACCCCTGCTGTTATGAAATCAGTCTGGTCTCCAGATACAGCGTCAGATTATACACCTAGAACAGCATCGAGCATATATTCCCGCAACACCTTCTTTACAGCGGATGCTCTAGGCATTCAGAACGCCCCACCTGTACCAGCCTTACCTCCTCATGTGCTTGGCTCTGCAGCGCAACCTGCTGTGGCCAACGATGTGTCCAATGTTGGTTCGACACAGCCTGATGCTAGAAAATCATCCGACTCGTCGCATGTTCGCAATACCACACTCGACTCTGCAGTGACCGCATTTGAAGAGGATGACGATGTTAAGCAGAAAGGTCGAGCTATTTCCACGGCGACCTTTTTTGAAGAGGATGAAACTCCTATATTGAAAGATAGGAATGCTTTGGCGGCCTCGACTCTATCGCTCGATACTACCATCGTCCCAACCCCACGACGGTCTCGAGGTTGGTGGAACGTCATCACTACACCTTTCGAGATGTCAAGGACAAATTCACTCTGGAGTAAAAGAGCTACGAATAATGGCCAGGTAACACCTGTAGTGCCTATGATACCTCAACGGTTTGGCACAAACCAAGGCTCACCATCCATACCATCATTTTATATGTGGTCTGTAACCGATAAGAATGGACTAGATCCCGCTCCTAGCAACCCAGCTATTCAGTCTTATTCTCCTCTTTCACCAGCTGTTCCAGCCCTTCGACTACCGAATGAGCGCTCGCCCGTGAGCGCGCTCAGTCCGAATGCGCGAGAACTTCCTTTTGTGCTGAGCCCAGATCTACAACCACCTCACAATCAGCAACCAGCAAACGATGTGAATGTAGTCTCGTCACAAGAAACCGAACAACCCAAGGCCGGGAAGGGCTCACCAATCAACCAGAGCCGCGATCAGCAAGTCAAAAATCATACCATCGCATCTCCTACAAGCCCATCCCCAGTTGTCGCCACTGCCGCGATTGGAACTTTCTTGATTCCTCGCGAAGTCGGCGATGGATCACGTCAAATGCCGGAAGTAGTCGAACTTCGTGACCGACAGCCCGTAGCATTAAACATTCAGGGCTTGGAGAATATTCACCCCCAACCGCAGCACGTCTCGTTATCGTTTCCCACACCACCAAGTTCCAGACCTTC
Source organism: Rhytidhysteron rufulum CBS 306.38 (assembly GCA_000467735.1). NCBI lineage: Eukaryota > Fungi > Ascomycota > Dothideomycetes > Hysteriales > Hysteriaceae > Rhytidhysteron > Rhytidhysteron rufulum. The sequence continues at coordinate 7,948 of AJFL01000902.1, read as the reverse complement.
ACCACCGCAGCAGCAAAACGTTCTCCACAAGTCTCCACCTCAGTTCCCCCTGCCACCAACTCAAGCATACGACTCACCGCAGAGTTTCAACAAGAATCACTTCGATTCAAAGCATGCTTATACGGGGGAGAAGAAACACTCGTCTGTAAAGAAAGGCTCCCTGAAGTTCAAGATCATGGAGTTGTTTGGTCGGAAGAAGCAGCAAGATCAAAATGATCCCAACAAGCGCAAGAAAAAGAAAAGCAGGAGGTGTTACTGTCTCTGGAGTTGCTGTTGTCTTCTATTTCTCATCCTTCTTGCCATCATCATTCCTGTAGTGGTAGTCTTGACGAGGAGGCACAGTGACCAACCTGAGACTACAGACCAGCCTAACGTCGAGCCCAACAGTCCATCCAAGAGTCAGCCCACGAGTATTGTACCATCTCAGTGGCTCAATCTGACCGGGTACCCTGCCGTTCCAACTGGAATTTCTACCATCGCACAACCGGATCCTGCTGTCGAAAATAGTGGATGTGTCTCCCCGGCCACAGTTTGGAGTTGTGCCGTTCCGAAGGAGGATCAGGAATCCATTTCACCTAACAAGCCGAACCAACCTAACTTCAGACTTCAAATCGTTTTTGAAAATGGAACTGTTTCAGATCCGTCGAAAACTATTCCCACTCGGCACAAACGAGACCTAAGCAAGATATTCAATCCAGTTTCTGCTGGCGCCTTCATCCGTTCTAGGCTCCTCAAAATTCGAAGTGCGCCTACTCCATCGCCAGAAGCCCCAAGCGAAGATGACCAGAAGTTCCTCGGAAACACGACAGATGATGTGTCTCAGCCATTCGAAGGCGAACAAACACCCTTCTTTATTACGTTTCTCGATCCAACCAACGACACGTCTTCCTCTAGGCTCGCCAAACGCGCTAACGATGACAACCCCTTCAACAACATCACAGACGTAATTCCTGCCGCATCAAAAAATAGCGATGGTACAGCCGCCCCAGCAAACCTCCTCCCACTCCCAGAATCGCAACCCCTCAAACTCTACGATCGCGGTAAAGAAACTGAACATTACGGCTTCTATACCTACTTCGACCGAGCCATCTTCCTCAAATCAATCAGCCCAACCAACAGCTCTTTCGGTAGCGTTCCTGCCGACGCAAACGGTGGCAGTCCTTTCGATGGTGCCACCATGCGATGTACGTGGTCACAAACCCGCTTTCATGTACAAATCTGGACACGCTCTGAAGAAAGCAAACCTTTGCTTGCATCCTCTAAGTCATCCTCATCTACGACTTCTCAAGCAGCAAACAATTTCTCCCGTCCGGGAAGTTTCCCCTACCCGGTCACGATCACACTAGACCGACATGGTGGTGAAAACGAGAAGAAGATGATTTATTGCTATGACATGGATGCATCGGGTAGGATTTTGGATGAAAAGAAGACGTTCGTCCTTGAGGATCGTTCGTTTGGTGGTGTAGCTGTTAACCCCAGTAATGGTCCTACGAAAGATACAGTTGGGCTAGGTATCGATGGTGGTAAAGGAGGCTGTGGATGTGTTTGGCAGAATTGGTTGGATTGAGATGGTATTATCCTTTTTCTTTTCTCATCTCAAACACTCACCCACATTATTTTCCTCGTCTTTATCTCTATACCTTATTTTGTCGTTTATTTTCCTATCCGCATTATTCCTAGCATACAGCGCCGGCGTCATCAACAAAACTCTCACTGTTTTTCTTCATGTTTCTTCTTTTCAACTGCATAACATACCCTCTTTGACACACACTCTCCTTCTTTCAACTACAAAAGCACCCCCAAAAGCAAACGTAGGATACACAGGGGAATGGTAATAGGATCTGGCATCCTTGATTATTTACCTAAGATCTAAAAGATTACTTAGGCGTATTACCGGGGGAGTTAATTATGGTATTGGAAGGGGTTTAATAGGTTAGGTTGGGTTGGGGTAGTGGTGGGAATTGGATATTTTAAGTAGAAAAATAAACTCGTGAATGAAATGGAGAGTAAAATATTATTAGCATGAATGGTCTTGTTATGGTGAACGTGATTTGAATCTTTGTCTAGGGATAAGAGGTTTCGAAAGATGTTAGATACCTCACTACAAACCATTTATCACGATTCTCTAGCCCTCTTTATCATACCTCTCATCACTACAACGTAGTTCTAGGTAAAGGACTTGTAGTCAGAATAGAAACGATATCCTAATCATGAATTTCTTTATATAGAACTCCTACACGTGTATCCCATCTTCCAGAACAAACCCACCCCCCACAAATTCTACGTGGATATCCCAGGTCATGGACATCATTTCGTCATAGATGTATGTACATCATCATCTCCCATCTCATCTGAAAGCCTAGAACATGGCTAGACCCATATTATATCGTTTATTAGTAGCCCTACATGCTACCCGAACATTTAGCTATGTAAGTTTCCAAAAATACCATTTAGGGGATAGGGATGTTGTGGGTTATCCTAAGTGGAATGCACAGCCACAGTGAAAAAAAATGATGCGTTACAATGACCTAGGTTCTAGAAGTTGATTTGTTGATTATTGGTTGAGCGAAATAAGGCAGTTGAATGGAGAATATACGAAGGGAGAGAATGTGGAGCTAAGGGCATAACATTTACATCATCCTCAACCTTTAATTCACAAATCCATCACATTAACCTGTCCCACCAATCACTTAATCCACCCTCTCTACCCAACTCCAGCGCTCCCTCACAATAAAAAAACTCGTCACCCAATAGCAGCGCCATACACCCCAATCTCCTCGCATTCGCACCGCATCACCCTCCCATACATAACACCCTTCCACTACGTCTCCACCACCAAACCACCAAAAACCAAAATCCTCCCCCGACCATTCTCCCTAAATAACCTAGCCTCACACTAGGTCACTAGTGAAATCCTTCCCGAGCCCCGATCCGAAAAGCCAACTCGATTCTGGAATCCCTTAGTCGTCCAAACCCGTCCAGCCCTACGTTTCGAAGTATTTTAGCGCGGTATCCGTGCCAGGAACGCGCGTTTCGTATTTCTATGCCAAGTGCTGAATCCACACATCACACGTCAGCTTGGCTTAGCTGGAAGGGCTGTGATGAGCCACAGGTTTGTAAGTACATTACTAACTTGTTGAGGGATAAGCGAGTAGAGTTATTATTGTTTTTATGTATATGTAGGTATAGGGAAGATTAATTGTTGAAGCTGAGCTGAGGAATTGTGTTTTGCGACGGAGGAAGAAAAACCACACGAGTCATAAAACACAGCGATCACCCCAAGCATACTCATCCCTACCGAATGACATCCATCCATCCTGCTTCCTTCATAATGATGATCGCGATCCTAACAAATAACCCTATCTAAACAACTTTTCCTCTTTACCAATCATACCAATTCCCTGTTCCCGATGCCGATCCCCAATCGCATCACCAAAAGGAAACCTCATCAGCATCTTCATCCATGCCTATGTAATTAGTTATATGTCAGAAATTCTCCGTGGTATATATGTTAATATACAAGTAATATACGCCATATACGAGGATCCACAGTAAAATTAGCGTCGCGGAGAATAGGTGAAAACAAGTAGAATTCCGGGGTCATGGGTGGGGGTGCGTTCGTGTTTGGAAGTGAGCCTTGTTTTGGATGAGTCGTGTGAGAAATGGAGGTGAGTGATTAGTATGCTGTCTTCATTTCTAAATCTAGGGTGCGTAAAGGTTGGTCAGCATGTTGGATAATGAGAACATCACAAGCACGCAGGTGGAAACAACAATTGTGCGGCAAAACTTATCTTGTTGATCTGCCTATTGTGCTATCTATATGTGTGCAGGCTTTTCTGCATGCTCGACGGTGATCGAGAGAGATTGGGTGATGACATTATCGTTGGGTGACATTAAGGTTTGTTTTTGCATGCATGAAAAGCCAGATGAACTGGATACCAGTGTCCATCCATCCTGTCCCAGAAGAGAAAGAGGAAGAAGTTAACAGAAAGGGGGTAGTATTTGGAAAGTTTTCATTGCACGAGATTACCTGACCATTTCCACCACTACACACCAATCCACCGCATTAACCTAGCCAGGTTCCCAGAATGCCGATAGTGTTCGCTAAGAAACTCCATTGCCAACTCCTAGATCCTATGCCGAATGGTCAAAACGTTTGACGAGAAAGTGTTGAAGTGTTTGGAGAGGTTACATGTCGAGAACGAATGTCGAAGTGAAACTGATTGTGGGTATTATGGAGCTAGCTCTCATTGCACCTAAGCGAAGAAGAGACCAGCGGCGACGAGGGCCAAAGATCCAAGGGAAGCGACATTGACAGCGGCGACGCCAGATTGAGCTGGTGAGCTGGCGGATGGGGTTGTAGAGCTGCCAGTGGTGCGGACGCCAGTCGAGGCGACAGTCGAGTTGGGGAAGGTTCCAGTGGAAGCGATGACAGAGGTGTTGCCGGCAGGAGCAGTCGAGATAACAACTGAGGTTGGGACAACCGGAGTAGCAGTGGTTGCGGCGACAGAGGTAGCTGGAATGGTCTCGGGGACTGAAGCGGAGCCAGAAGAGACGACGACGCTGGTCTCGGAGGCAGGGACGCTGGCGCTGGGGACTACAACAGAGGAAGTTGGTGCCTGAAGCTGACCATCGCTGATCTGGCTAATGGGTTGAACGGCAGAGGTGTATCCTTGAGGAGCAGTGTCGCGGTCGAAGTTGTTTGGATCTTGAGGAAGGGCCGAGACGCCGACGGCAGCAACGATGGCGAGAGCGAATGAGGCACGCATGTTGACTGATGTTTGTGTAGAGTAGAAATTGAGTGTGTGGGTAGCAAGAGCAGGCAGTGAAGATACTGTTCGGTCAGAGACTGACGAGTGTTGTTGGAGGATAGCAGAGTATCGACACGAAGGAGGGAAAACGAGAGTGGTATCAAACACGACAAGGTGCAGTGAGGAAAGCGAAGGTGGTGATGTGATGCAGGAAGGAAGAAGAGCTGGCACGAAGGGGTGAAGAGGGTTTATAACAGAGAGCAACAAGATGTTTGAGCGCACGGGCCGTCGGCGAGCGGCCAATCAGCGGAGGGGCGTGTTTTTCCACATCTGAAACGACGCCGCGGACGCCACTTCCTTGATAAACGGGAGCGCACAGATGCTGCCTGGCTGGCCTGTCTAGCCTCCACCCTCCCCTGCATCCCTGCATGCCCAGCTGGATGGCGAGCGAGGGAGGAGAGAGGAGGAGGAGCAGCAGCAGCAGCAGCAGCAGGCTTGACCAGCAGGATGAAAAAGGGGCGCTCGCCAGCCATTCCTAACGGCTGATTGTCGCCATCGACGCCAGGTCTCCGTTCCTTCGCGGGCACTCGTTGGCCTACAGCGAACTGTGTGCGGCGTGCATTAGGCCCAGGAGAAGGCGTTGCTGTTGCTATCGCTATCAGGCCAGTCTGCCAGCCTGCCCAACCATCGTCGTCCTTCTCCAACTCCGTAGACTCGACTCCAACAACCGACGATGGTGCTAGTTGTCGAAAACCTACGGGGTACATACATACACCAGCCAACCAGCCATCGCCAGGATTCGGTGCGAGAGCAGGACGGCAGGCCACCCAGCCTGACGATACAACAGTGGCAAGCCCACGACGCAACCTGCTCCTCAACCGGACCCAGCGACCGCCTGTCGTTGGGAACACAACGCACACACAATCTGCACTCTGCATCTTACACCATGTCCAGCCTGTGCCATCTTGCCAGTTGCAACTCTTGCTCTCTGTCCAGCCGCCTCCGACCCCAAACCGCAGATACCACGCAATTAATTTTGATTTGCTCGCCATGCTTGTGCCTCCATCATGTCCATCCATCCATCCATCCACCCACCTACCGACCGCATCTACCTATCTTGCATCGCTTCAATCGTCCGAGTCCAGTCAAGACACGCCACTGAGCTTGCCCTCCCCCTGGTCAGCTCGTTCCAAGTCGGAGGCCCTGCACTGCCCTGGATACGTCAACTTTCATGTCGAGAATAAATAGCATATTGCAGGCACCTCATCATAGAACAAACAGTAAGACCGAGACGATCGATCGAGCTCACTCCCTTCCCTCACACCCTCGCACTTGCACCCAGCCGTCGAGACGCCGACGCAAAGGAACAAATCATCCACCCCGACCTCGACCTACAATAGGATGAGGCTGGCAGCTGCAGGAAACTGTTTTTTAACCTTTGCCCATCTACCCACCCCTCCTACCATCTAGCCTGCAAATCAAATCACCCGGTCCCGACTCGCTGGTGTCCATCAGCGCATCTCGTTGCTCCTTTCGGTCATATCAACCTCGATTAATTGGGCTGCGAAAACAAGCAGAAGCAGGCACACAGTGTGCATTGCATGTATGCATGGGTTCAATGCATGGATCGATATTCGAATGGCTGGATGGACAGACGGATGGAAAATTGCACGAGCAGCATGAGCGATAGCGTCAGTTACTTCCAGCAGGGTGAAAGTAAATTTTTCTACTTCCCCATCGACGTCGCAACGTTAACAACCGTCGCAAGCCTCGCGCAAAATAGACGCTCCAACGGATCCACGAACCACGGTTCACCACCTAGCCAACACACCTTCCAGCCGCCGTACCTGCTTTGGTGGCCTGCCCTAGCAAGGACATTCTGGACAGACGAGCGTGTTCACCCCACCACCTCAAAGTAATTTTCCATCTTCTGGATTCCACTACCATGCTTGCTTTGGTGGGCGACTCCTCCACCCTGCAAAAGACCTCGTTATAACAGGATGGGTGCCGTTTTACGTATCACGGCCTATCATGACGACGTGACTTCCAATTTCCCCAGCTACAGTAACCATGGTTCACCACCCACACTCCAACCACCGCACCCGCTCTGGTGGTGACCTAACCCTACCTAACAACATCTCTCATAGGGTCATAATAGAATTGCATGATCTCCGCGAAAACCAGTTTCTGTACTCCGTACCTGATTTGGTTGCACCTAACGGCCTGCCTTAGCAACCCCATTTCCGGTCTAACAAAGTCTATCTCATCATAGCAGGCTCGAGGATATCTGCGAGAACCAGTTTCCCAACCTCACAAGCAGCTCGTGGGACTTGGGATAGTAGATCTACCTAGGTACGTACCACACAAGAGCCCATCACGAGGAAAGATCAGCCACCTCCGCAGATCTACCTACTTTGCTTTAGTGGTGGTACATTGGCCTAGAATTGACCTCCAAGCAAAAATTCCATGGGCTTATAATAGCATCTCATGCACCTCTCCAAACCAATTCTCCGATCTTGCTTCGCCCTGGATGGTGGCTGATCCTACCTTGCCAACCACCCTACCAAACAAGCGATCACCAGAAGGAAGACGAAACATATCTGCAAACCTATGCGCTTTCCTCTCTCGTTCGTCTTACTCACCACTACGTAAGTACCTACTAGCTGAATAAAGGATACTTGGTAGGCTTCTATTATGATTGCAGATACCTCCACATCACTTCCATCATGACTTAGCTCCTATTATCTCATCATAGAGTCATGACTTACCCAAAACCAGAGAATCATCAGCTCTGCATAGGATAGAGATCTACTTACTGATCCGGCCTCACCCACTAACTCAACCACTCAACCACCTACCAAAGCAAACCAGCCAACTCAATACTTACGCACTACCCCATCTAGACCCTCTCTCATCAACGAAAAAAAAATAACCATAATCGTGACATACCTTCATCTCATCTTCTCTCCCAATGCTCATGAATTGAAAAAAATGCAGTGTCACAATCGTGTAACCTCACTTAGCGCTTAGATGAGGTCCTCCATCTTCTACCTAGGCTTGGTATTTACCAGCACATGTCGTGTCACCCAACAAGCAGTGAGCCCCCCCGCCATCCCCCCTTTTTTTCTCTCTTCTTTTTCTTCTCCCATCCACAACAACCACACAGGCGGTCCCGAGAAAGAAAAAAAAAAAAAAAG
>AJFL01000901.1:0-23442 GCA_000467735.1 Rhytidhysteron rufulum CBS 306.38 | reverse complement strand
TCGCTCCCCCATCCCCCTCGCCCACCTCCTCGCCCTCCGCCATTGGAACCCTCCATTTTGCGCATCAACTATATTCTGTATACACTTGGTTTACCCCTCTTGGACCGCGTTTGGCCTGTTGCTCGCCCTCGCCCGCCCTCGCTTGAGCTGTCGGTCGCGCGCGACATCACTCATGAGCAACTTATAGTTGTACCGACCTAACTGTGCCCGCGCGCATTATTCCAGCTGCGCTTCCATCCTCGACCCACTTGCTCTAGGCAAACGAACGATAAATCCTAATCCTCACCACCATGTTCTACTCCGAGACCCTTCTATCCAAGACCGGGCCGCTCGCTCGCGTCTGGCTGGCCGCCAATCTCGAGCGCAAGTTGTCAAAAAGCAACATCTTGCAATCTAATATTGAGAGCAGCGTCAGCGCCATTGTTGACCAAGGACAGGCGCCCATGGCGCTCCGTTTAAGCGGCCAGCTACTTCTGGGTGTCGTGCGCATCTACAGCAGGAAAGCGCGCTACTTGCTAGACGACTGCAATGAGGCCCTTATGAAGATCAAGATGGTATAGTCTTCTCATCCGAGACATCGATTCCTCTATCACTAACTCATCAAAGGCTTTCCGGCCTGGCAATGTGGATTTACCCGCAAACCAATCTCATGCTGCTAATCCCGCAGCCCTGACTCTCCCGGACGTCTTGACTGAACTTGATCTCCTTGCCCCCATGCCAGATCCAGCATTGTTGCTTTCACAACCCATGGACCTGAATGTCGGGCTAGATGACACCGATCTCCCCGGTTGGGATAGCAGCCAGTTTCTACCAGGGAGCATTGAGCAGGCTCGCGGCGCACCTCAGACCTTGCAACTCGAAGAATTCGACGACTTAAATCTAGATCTCGGCGAGGATTTGCCGCCTTTCGACGAGGGCACGAGCATCGAACGAGGCCGTGATGCTCCTATTCCCCGGCGTAGGTCCGAAGAGTTTCGCTCAAGCCCTAAGCCTCTGGACGATGACGATCTGGAACTGGATCTGGGAGGCGATGATACGACTGCTTTAGGGCTCCCTGGGAACGACACAAACATGGGGTTTGGTGACACCATGGACATTGATGCTGGAGACATGGACGCTGGAATCCATATCGAAGACACCGAAGCCGGCGAGCCAGCTGGTCCTGAACGTCGTGAACGCGAATCGCTCTCCCCACTTTCATCCATCCGCTCCAGCGTAGAGCGAGAACTCGAGGAGACTTACCAACAAGAGCAAACAGAATTGGCTCCCGAAGAGGAACCCGTTCGACAAGCCCACCATGCGAAGCGGCGTAAACTCCTTCACGCAGATGTAGACACCGAACTTCACTCCAGCCAGATCAAACAACAACAGAACGATCGCTCAAGGATACTCAGGCCAGCTTCATTCCTTCCACGTGACCCTATGCTACTTGCTCTCATGAATATGCAGAGAAGTGGTGGCTTTGTTTCCAGCATTCTTGGAGAAGGCCGAAGTGTGGGGTGGGCACCAGAGCTGAGAGGTATTCTATCATTGGAGGTAGTAAGGAGATCCGGAGACTTGAAAAGGAAGCGTGATAGCGGGATTATGGATCTTGAGCTTGAGCTTGATGAAGAAGCAGTAGCAGAGCAGACTCCCCAACTTGAAATTGGTCCGGACGAGACCGACCTCGGGATAGCACCCGTTGACATTGGCGGCGACACCACTTTAGGGGGCAGCGAGATGTTGCAAGCTGATGACGATGCCGGAGTCACAGCACAGTTCCCTGACGAAGAAGAACCCATAGATGATCCATTCTCCCCAGCTCCGGACAACTTTGACGATACGACCGCCCCTCTCCTGCATCCCGCCGAGAGCGGGCCTGTTTCGCAAGGCACTAAGCATGCCGTTCATCTATTGCGCGAGCACTTCGGTGAAGCTGCAGCCGAGAGCGATTCGGTACGCCAAAAGAGCAGCGTCCTATTCCAAGACATCCTACCGGAAGCAACCACCTCCCGAGCTGATGCGACCAAAATGTTCTTTGAAGTTCTCGTATTGGCCACCAAGGATGCAGTCAAGGTAGACCAGCCGGTGGACGAGCTAGGTGGTCCTCTTAGGATTCGAGGCAAAAGGGGTCTTTGGGAAGGGTCATGGGCCGAAACCCAAGCAAGTGGTGAAATGGGGGGTGCGCCAGCATCCACTGAGCGCGTTGCGGAAATATAATCCATCTGCTGTATTTTTACTCTTTGTCTCATTCACGACTGCTTGGATTGTTGGGCACGCTTAGGACCCATTCTTAGATGCTCGTGGCGTCTGATACCCTTTAAAAATATGATTAGGAAATCGAAGGTGGGAGGCGCTTATCGGGGTGTTTTGAAAGGAGTGTACGGTACGGGTACGGTTATTTGCATTGGAAGATCTCTAGCAATTTTGAATTATTTTTATTTCCCTCCAACATTCAACCCCGGTCAAGTTCGAGAGTCACATGCCCGGTGAGGACTTGGTGGCTGGAACTTGTCACACTTCGCCTCATCGTCCATCAGACATCCATCCACAGCCCTGAGACACTAAGCACGCGTACCTTGCGCAGGTCACCAGCATTCGTCTAATGACGAAATCTACGAAGCCATGGTCGCTTCTGAAGGGGAAGCGGCGTTTGTTCTATTGTTCTGCTCACACTGGTGCAGCGCGTGGAAGACGCATCACTTGCGGATGACCAAATTAGTCAAGACAATGAACATTGTAAATAAGTATCTTTCCCTCGTCCTCTCCCTTTGCCTTTTCGAATAAGAACAGTTCTTTTTCGTTTTCTCTTATCCTCTCTCATGTTCGTGCCAGACGAGCGTATGCGACCAATCACGATACTCTACATCGCTCAGAGCCGACTTCTGGAAGCAGTCAAATAAGCATATAATAAAGGACATACGCAATGTGCTGGATAACCTTGCATCCAGTCAAGCGTAGAGCTCGGCGCCTCTCTGTAGACTTAGATGCGTCAGTCGAAACAACGGACTACCCCAGACTGGTGCCGGCAATCCCAAATACGTCGCATCATCGACACGATGACCATATACGCGTGATAGTACCGACACTAGATATTCATGCGGAAAAGCATCACCATCACCATCACCATCCTCACCTCTTCCACCACCATCACCGCCATCATTCAGAAACCCCTTTACATGGGCATGGAGTAAAACGGGCTCCGCCTCCTCCACCTCCAAGCCCTTGTTCTTCGGCCAAAACTATACGGGTTGAATGGTCGACTACATCGGAAAGGGTCTCCAGGATGTATCCCGATGTCGAACCAACATATCGAACAGTGATAGCCACGCCATCTTCTGAAATACAGGGGATGCCAAACAGATCGGCAGTCAGATCAGCAACGAGAGAGGCACTGTACGAGACCAGAGAACCCAACAGATCAAGAAGGGGGAGGCTGAGAAGAGTAGCCGGAAAAGAAGTTCTAGCTGCCGAGGTACCATGGACATGGGATTGTATCAATGAAAACCGAGGAAGGAGAGAGCAGTTGAGATACCCACCTTTTGGAGAACTGAGCACTTGGATGTGAGGAAATATTTGAATTGTTATTCTCTGTAATAGTAAAACATGTAGTGAATGCATAAACATGTTCTTGTTGTGCTCAAGCACGATAGGTAGCATTTTAGCGCGTTGGTTCGTAAAGGAGAAAATACCTCTCTGAGTTAAACATCCAATTGCAATGTCTATTATTCAAATGCGAGTCTCGACGGTAGGGCCAGTGGTTGAGCGTGAATCAATACCAGTCACAGGAGGAAGGAGGTCGCAAGCGGAATGTTCAGGCATGAACCCTAGCCGTGGGGTCTAAGGCAGCCATCGGAGCAAACGTCTTTGTCCGGGTTAGTCATCACCCGCCGCCGCTCTTCTTACGTCCCCCACCAACTCTTCCCCCTCTTACTCCGCCACGCCTCAGCGACAAGTTTACAAGAGCATTTCGATACACGTCGACACCTGCGGTACTCCTTTCCTCACGACCTCTTCACCAACACACATACGGCTCGCGCTTGAAACTCCGAGTTTATGTCAACTATCGAAAATCTCAAGTCTTTCGGTGTGTCATCTTCCACCCTCTTTCTCAAGGGCGACGCCCAACTCCCGCCATGACGGCCGCTAGCCTGCGCGATGCTGTTGTCGAAATGCCTATCTCATTGTCTTGAATTCCGTTCTTCCCTTCTGCTCTTTGATGCTAACATCCTCATCAAGATCCCTTCGCCGAGGCCGAATCCGAACCAGGCGAGACCAAGCAGTCCCAGAATTACATACACATTCGTATCCAACGTGTGTTCCCCCAAACTATCGATGAAGCATAGTCTGCTAACGCAGAGAAAATATAGAGCGAAATGGACGTAAGACATTGACCACGGTCCAGGGTTTGCCAAAGAAGTTCGACCAGAAGAAGATATTGAAAGTCATTAAGAAGAAGTTCGCCTGCAATGGCACCATTGTTAATGACAGCGAGATGGGCGAGGTGATTCAACTTCAGGGTGATCAGCGCAAGGACGTCCAAGAGTTTCTCATTGACAAGAAGGAAGGTTTGGAACTTGATGCCAAGACTATCAAGGTAAGCGTTCATATTGGCTACTGGACATCGATCGTGAAAGCAATCTTTGACATATTTAAACTCAGGTCCACGGCTTCTAGTGCTTAAGCACCTATCCAATTCGCTTGGTTCAGATGCCACGGTTAGGGCCAAGGCCACACTTTCATATTTGGGCAGATGAAGTGATTGTTTTACTCTCTTTGTTAGCTGTGGACGGGCAGGCTGCAAACGCCGTGATCCAGAGACTTTCCTTTTGGAATGGCGCCGGTGTGTGACTTTAGTTACAACGGACTAACTATCCTCGTATCTGAGAATGATAGCGATATGTCTCTCCTACTAGATGTTGCCATGAAGTATGTGAATATCGTAATTAATCGTTGATGATACTGCGCATGTATATGTGAAGGTGAAATTTGCTCTAGTAGAACATAGAGGTCATAAATTAAAGTAGAATATATAACGACTTATTAAAAGCAATAATGAATCCCCGATAATAACGTTAAGCAATATTAGCCGAGCTATATTACGTATAATAAGAGAGTTTATTACAAGAAAATAAGGGGTATAAATATTATATTTAAATGCATGTATAGTTATAACCTAATTAGTCATTAGCAAGAAGCTCCGTGACGACCATCTCTGAGCAACCTCCCAGCAAAGCACCAAGTCCTTTTGGTTAACCGGCAAGCTGACTACGCATTACGCCAAGCATTTGCACATGACATGGTCATGTGACTAGCTAGAGCATATCCCGCTTACGTAAGTGAGGTCGGGTATATGGTCCCGCCCGTGCTCCTGTCTTTCTCTTTTTTTTTCTGCTTTTCCTGAGCAAGATATCGGCTCTCTCGTGAATTCTCGGCTCATGACATATAAGTCAGCATGGATGCCAAGCGCTGCGTCCATGCAGGCGTCATGGTGGTTCCATCTTATCTTATCTTATCGTGATGATCATACATGTACAATCGGCGGTACATACCGGGCGCTCCATGGTCGATGTGGCCCCTGTGGGTGTCGTCGCTTCCCCGGCCCAGTGATGCCAGCCACCCACGCCACCCCAATTTCAAAATTCCGGGGCAGCGTGCCCAAGTGGCAGACGGCAGGCCACCCAGCAGCCGCTACCGAGTGCCCAATATTGGACCTGCATGAGCATGGGCATTGAGCAATCCTCCTCCCCTCCCCATCCTCCAGGGCTGGCCCTTACCCTTATAAACCCTGGATCTAATAACGTTGTTCAGTCCACGGGTGCCCGCTCAGACGCCCAGGTTGGCTCCAGCGCTGTGTTCGTCTGTGTTCGTCTGTGTTTGTTTGCGCTTGGCTGCTTGTTTTTGTCGTCTTGTTCCGTCTCGTGACCTGCAATTGATTCCCACCGAATTCCACCAAACACTTTGCCCAGCTACGTATGTACCTAGCTAGCTAGGTATATGCTAAACTACACTTCGGCATTGTAAGCACTGACTAGTAGAAGCACAAAAGTATGCGCCGGCCATGATGATGATGGAAGGGATACCTGATGCAGCAGCACTGTCGACCAAAGGATTCCAGAAAGCTACACAGCCTGCACCCGTCCCCCTGCTCTCATCCCGTCTCTCACCCTCCGGGGAAGGGTGCGGAGAAGGACGTCACGTTATTTGGATCGACAGGTACCTCCCAGCTGCCTTGACCGATGCTGCTGCTGCTGCTGCTGTGTGGGCCTGGCGGTCACCGCCCAGCTCCTACAAAGCTCTCCATTTCCCGCCCTCTCCCCTCCGCACCTCCTCGCCCTTTGCCATCCTCTCCTTGGGTTTGCCTGTCACCATGTTGTCGGCCTTCGTCTTGCTCTCCGGCCTGCTCGCCCGTTCAGCCTGGGGCCAATTGACAAACTCTACCAATACTACTTCGTCTACTTTCACCAACCCTGTCCTGAGCGCTGGGGGTGCCGACCCGTTCGTACCTTGCTATCTTTGTCGACGAATGTCTTCGGGCTAACTGTTCATCAGCTGGGTGGTGCGACATGATGGGTATTATTACATGACCTACACGACCAACGACAACATCACTCTTCTCCGAAGCCAGGTTCTGACGTACGTTGTCCAATGTCCATGTCCCTACAACGGACCTACCCACTAACCCACAATATAGCGATTGGGACAATGCCGAGAAGAAGCTTCTTTTCGAGCCGCCAGCAGGCATGAATTACTCCACCAACCTATGGGCTCCCGAGATCCACAACATTGACGGGAGCTGGTACGTCATATTTACTGCAGATCCAAACGCGGACTCGCCTCCCCCAGAAGTCGATATGCTATGCGAATGGAATTGCCCCGCCGTGCATCACCGGATGTTTGTCTTGGAAGGACCAGGCGACGACCCATGGGCTGCTACTTACAGTTTCAAGGCGGAACTAGACACCTGTAAGTTCCCCTGATTTCTTTCCCAAAAAGTCCGAGATGCTTATTCAACACCTAGATGATCAATTTGCAATTGAGTATGACATGCCTCTGCTACACTGCTTGGGGAAATACTAATGGTATTAAGTGGAACGTACTTCCAGCACTCGACCGGCTTATATCACATCTATAGCTGTTGGTATCGCCAGTACGATGGCTGGCCTGCGAATCTCTGCATCACGAAAAGTACGCCAGCCCTTCTATCCCTCCCACATTTGCAGTCACTAATAATCCTAGTGTCCAATCCTTGGACGGTCAGCTCCAACTTCTCGGAACGTCAAATTATCAGTGTACCTTCGAATCCTTGGGAGAAAACTCCGTATGGTCGTAGCCAAAATGTCCGTCTTAACTCCAACGAGGGTCCACAGCAACTCGTGAACCCCAAGACTGGCCAGAACTTTGTCATATACTCCGCGGCTCGAAGTGACAACAGAAACTACTGCCTTGGCCAACTAGAACTTGTCGGTGATGACCCGATGAATGTTCAGGATTGGCGCAAAAACAATGAAGGGTGTGTGTTCTACCAAAACGCACTCGAGGAGGCTTTCGGTGTGGGCCACGCCAGTTTTACGACAAGTCCCGATGGAAGTGAAGACTGGATCGTCTACCATGGAATGAAAAATCCAGTAACTGGGTGGGGTGCAAGAACAATCAGGGCACAACCATTTACCTGGGCGGAAGACGGCAGCCCTAAATTCCCAAGGCCCGGTTATGGACCATACCCTGTTCCCGCTGGACAGTAATACTTGACGAAGTGGTTGTGGCTGTATATACAAAGAAAGGGTGTAGATGTGTAATCAAATATCCTACGGTCTTTGATGATCAAAGACTTTAATATCAACCAGAGCTACAACCCAAACGTACTGTTACGTTTACTTGGTCTCTATCACCAAATACACTCCTAAGAGTATTAGGAATGCACACTGCGCGAAATCCATTCAACAACAAGCTCCATTTCCCATTTACGTTCAACTTCATTTTTGAAAGTACTTAAGATCGACAGCCATTCCGAGAACTTCAAACCTCCTCCATCAACCCTAAAGCTAGTGGTATATCCACACTTTCCCCAGCTTTTCATGAAATGGTCATCCCCCTAGAAATCATCAGCGCCCTGCTTGAATTACTTTTCGATGTAAAAAGCAGTGAAAGAATACAGAGTGGCCTATGGAGGATATAGGTGCGGATTCCTCCAGGATTCTATCAAATCCATCTACATTATACTAGTTAGGTATGGTAGGAAACATAACTAATTTTATACCTTATCTATCATCATTGGATTTCTAAACAAACCGAGTTATGCATAGGTTGGTGATTACTAGAGCAGCTTAAAATATCAACACCATATCACATCTACATAAAGGATGGACTCTAGAACGCCATCTATTACAAGTGTATGCTATGAGGTTCAACCGATCGGTTTTCATGGATCCATAACAATTTGAGCTTGACCACGGACCCATCAAGGCTTAGCAGCACGGTTGGTCAAACAGCCGATCTAGCTCTAGCAGCAGTCCTAAGCCTGTGTTTCTGGGTGGCTTCCTCGATCTTATCCTTCCGCCACGTGCACTCAGGTGCAAACTCACACATGCGACATTTGAAAGCTTCTTCGATATCAACACCATTAGCCGCACGTTTACCCTTCCACCATTCCATTTCGTCGGCGATGTACTGTGCCAATGAAGAAGGGTCATAATTAAACAGTTCACTTCCAATTATCTCTCCCGTTCTCGAGTATCGGAATTCAGCTTTAAGTATATCGCTTAGAGGTGACGGGAAAGACATTGCACGGCCAAACTCCGCGATCATTAAGCTCCAGAGCGAGTAAAGATTGTTATGAGATACCAATTCAGATAAAGAAGCTTGTGAGCTGTTGAATGGATTGTGGTCGTCCGCAGGCGTGTCTTCCCGAAAATTGTAGTCAAGCTGACTAATTTCACCAATAAACGCATCGCTGAACTGCTGGAGCGGCTTAAGATCGTAACGGGCGAAGATAATGTCGGCGACGACGTTGTTTGATGCCAAAGCATCCAGCAGCATCCGGTAAAGCATGAGTTGCATTAGAGTAGGCTTTAGCGAAGCGCCCTTGGGAATGTATTTCGAGCCACGGGTTTTGACATCTGTAACGTAAACTCTACGCTGTGGTTTGGATCCGTTGAGATCCTTTCGTTCAGAGGCTCCATGTCGAGCTAAAAATTCTGCTATTGACGGCTGGTTATGAGAAGCCGGGAGACCTTGTGCTTGCTTGTCTTTCTCAACAGATTCCTCCAAATGCGGGTCAGGACAACTGTAGGATAATTCGTCTATGACCCCATTGATTACCTGGCCATCAACGACACCCCATATTTCCAGTTCTCTCGTCATGCCGGTAGCACGTAAAGTACGAAGGCCCTGGATGACATTCCAGATCCTGAGACCAAAAGCATCCTCTTTAGTTTTCACCTGTACCTGCACTGTTTCATGGACCTGTTCCTCCAAAACCTTGTGCACGGCCGAACCTTGCTTCATAGCTGGCGTAGCTCGTTTTCGGCCGAATTTGGTCAAGTTGTATAGATACTGCAGTTCGCACCATGCTGGCGAAACTAAATCCGTAACAGAAAGAGGCTTCTTGGGTTTCGTTCGGAATTTTTCGAGGGGTGAACGGTCTGACTGATGTACCGAGAGGAGAGGACTGCCTGCTTTGTCATCTTCGAGGGGAACTGGGCGCTGTTAGTAGGTTAGTTGAAAAAGGAATATGTAAATCAATAGCAGGAAAGGTGGCTCTTACTGCCCCAAGACGTTCGGGAGCGCTGGTCGTACTCGATCTCCACCGAAGGGCTGCGCAGGGCGTGGTGAGCAAAGCGGATGTCAAGGTCATTCCTT
Organism: Rhytidhysteron rufulum CBS 306.38; assembly: GCA_000467735.1. Lineage (NCBI taxonomy): Eukaryota > Fungi > Ascomycota > Dothideomycetes > Hysteriales > Hysteriaceae > Rhytidhysteron > Rhytidhysteron rufulum. The sequence continues at coordinate 13,602 of AJFL01000901.1, read as the reverse complement.
GTGTCCAGCTGTGCATCTTTGGCGAGGACAAGCTCAGCGAAGGCCGGATCCTGCATGCCATCATCTTCTACGCTCTCTAAGACCAGGTCTTTGGATGGGTTGTCTGCAAGGTTTGAAAGAAGTTGGTCGATGAAGGCCTCCCCGTCACTATCAAACTCGGAGCCATAGTCGCTGTGCGAATCCTTTGCTGGGTCGAGGGCTATGGAAATGTCCATGCTGATGGCATGCTTAAACGCCTCGAGGCGCACGGTAGCTCATGTATATGCGTCATGGAAAAGTCACGGTTTACTCGTTCGCCATCGTGTTGGCGTTGGCGTTGGCGTTGGCGGGTCTGGTCTGTCGCGCCTCGAGAAATTTACGGTAGCCAATTATGACGCGCTTCCCACAAATTCATCAACACTCATTCGTTATTGTACATGTCCATACAGTCCCTCTTCACAGCCATATTCAGATATAGCCATCAATCACTCGGGATTTGATAGCTGCAACAGCTTCCTCAAAGTCCGGGATCTCGTCTGCGCTTTGCACTGGTCTCCCCCATTTTACGCTCCCTTTGCCATCGACCGCAAAACTCCCACTCATCTGCCACCATGTGCCACTTTCAGTGGGTCGATTCCAAATGCCTTCGTCCTTCCCAAGCCTATACACAGACCACAGACTCCACGGACTCAAAACATGCCAGAAGCTTGATACAACAAGTCCCCGGCTAGCAAATATGTGTCGATCTACATCTATGATGACTTGGACCCTGTCTGCACCGCCGACGGCTTCCAACCAGTGATCTGTTGCCTCTTGCCCGCTATGAGACACGGCAATGAAACGTATGTCTGGATGAAGTGCAGCTGTCTTCCGCATTGATAAAAAGGTCTTTTCTGCGACTGTAACTCGTTCAGACACGGATTGGTGTGTCAAGGTGGTCGGTGAATATCTTACATGGACAACCGCAATGTCTCAAGAAAGTCACCACGGTAGGATTCCCATCGGGATCAGATAGCTCGACCAGGTTCGTAGAAGGAGCCTTTTAGTCGATGAAGGGGGCGTCAGCGGTGTCCAATGCCTCTGGTGATAACCACGACTGGGCTTCGGTCCGCCAAGTCACGTTTGTTCAGATGTACAACAATTCCAACCGGTATCTTTATAAGTATCATATCACCAGGATCAATAAGATTTCTAAGCTATAGCGTAATCGCGCGATGATGTCAGTACCACTAGAGGGTCGGCATACCAACACATAAATAGAAGGGGATCGGATTTAAAGGGAATGTTCTTGAATTTACATGACAGGCTGTCGTTACGATGCATGCCTTGTCTACTACAAATAACCCAGGGCATGTGAACGGAATGAATTCAAAGTCGAGTCACGATAGGCAGGATTGTCAAAAGCTTGAAATATGAAGTGTTTGATTCCGGCGCCCGTTCACTGATTATTGGGTAATATACAGCGCTAAGCACCTTCCAGTGCACCAGATAAAGACCATCCCATGAGTTGTCATCGATGAAAATTCAAACCATCCCAAACGCCTAACCAGACTCATCTCCATCACCAGGGATTAATTGCCAGACATTGTCGGGCATAAAAAGAACCGTGAGGCGTGGTAGATGAAAAGAAGAAAGTTATCGTCTAACCACGCTCACCACGAAGGCGGCGCGCAAGCTGGATGTCCTTGGACTCTGTGAAGACATTAATATTTGACATGTGGTGAGCAGAGGTGGGTAACATACGGATAGTGACACGCTTGGCATGGATGGCGCACAGGTTGGTGTCCTCAAAGAGAGAGACGAGGTAAGCCTCAACGGACTCCTGGAGAGCACCGATGGCAGAAGACTGGAAGCGAAGGTCTGACTTGAAGTCCTGGGCGATTTCACGGACCAGACGCTGAAAGGGGAGCTTGCGGATCAGAAGCTCCGTGGACTTCTGGTAGCGACGGATCTCACGGAGAGCGACGGTACCGGGTTTGTACCTGTGGGGCTTCTTGACACCACCGGTAGATGGGGCGGACTTGCGAGCGGCCTTGGAGGCGAGCTGCTTACGAGGGGCCTTGCCACCAGTGGACTTGCCTGCAAGGATTGTTAGTCGTGATGTTGCTTTGGTGTTGAGGTGAAGTGAAGCCAAAGCGAGCCGAGGCGCGGTACGACCGACCGTGACGCGAGAGCCAGGCAGAACGCGACAGTGAAGATGCAGTGGGGCTGCGAGAGGAAATACTTACGGGCAGTTTGCTTAGTACGAGCCATGGCGAAAGTTCGCAGTGGTTGTCTTGATGGAAATGTGGTGTTGTTGATGGGTTTTGGAAATGGTGGTTGTGGAGTGTAAGGCTGTGTGGGTGGATGATGGAAAGAAGATGGAGGAGGTGGGTGGAGCGAAGTACTTATGGGCGGCGGGCGGGGGCGGCTGCCTGCTGTTGGATCAACTTTTGTTGTTATGTGCTTTTAGCGCGTTTCCGACCTTGCGAAAAGACAAGCTGGAATCGAGCACTTGGAAAATCAAAACTCGCGCGGCAAAAGTGGTAGGTGCACGGCCACTTGCAATCGCTGTCGATACGCGAACCCAGTCGTGTCAGCGCCCGCACGCCTGATCCGAAGTTGATCCGCTAACCAGCAGTCGCTTCTCATAAACTACCCAGTCCCCCACCATTCCCATTCTCTATCAACAAGCCCAGCAGCACGACAAACAACCACCGTCTTCTGCACTCTTATAACCTATTCACCACACCCTTCAACTTCTCCACACCCAATCTATCAGCATGACTGGACGTAAGTTTTCCCCGCTCGCCATCTCCCTTCTCTCCATGACGCGTTCGTCGCGTCTTTACTCTAAACATTCATTGACGCGTCTCCCATACAGGCGGCAAAGGTGGCAAAGGTCTCGGCAAAGGTGGTGCCAAACGTCACCGAAAGATCCTTCGTGACAACATCCAGGGTATCACCAAGCCCGCTATCCGTCGTCTCGCCCGTCGTGGTGGTGTCAAGCGTATCTCAGCCAGTATGTTGCCCTGATAGCTCTTTGCTCATCGCTTTTTCTAACGTGCCTCGCAGTGATCTACGAGGAGACCCGTGGTGTTCTCAAGACCTTCCTCGAGGGCGTCATCCGCGACGCTGTTACCTACACTGAACACGCCAAGCGAAAGACCGTCACCTCTCTCGATGTTGTCTACGCCCTCAAGCGACAGGGCCGCACCCTCTACGGTTTCGGTGGTTAGATGCTTTGTTTACTGCATGTTTTTGCGTCACGACTTTTCTCTATCGGCCTACCAAGATACATGGTCTACGGTCGAACCTGGTGCTGGGTCGGGTGGGTTTAGGGGGTCTTGCCTGCTGTATCATAGGCTTTGGAGTTTTAGGTTCAGGATCATGGAATGATACCAGATTAATCCAACATGTGAAATCTCAAATGACTGCATGCTCTATTCTGTGTCGCGTCCTGTTGTCAAAAGCTCTCGTGTCCTACATTTTGTGTCGATGCGTATGAAGTTGCCTTGGAAGCGTCTGTTGAAAGATCACCAAGCGGTGTGTGCATACATGCATAAGTAGCAGCTGCAGCTTGTTAGGCAGTCGATCTTGTCCGTGCCTGCGTCTGTTGGCTGCCAAATGATGCATCTGTATCCAACGTAGGTCAAGTCAGACTTAATGCAAATACCTATAACATCTAGTCCATCTCTGTTCTCGTTTTGTTGCGTATGTGCGGTGTGTGTGTATGTGTTCGTCCATGATGGGATTGAGTCTCACATGCTTTATTCCTCTTTGCCGGTTTCAGCATCACAGTCAAAAGCGTCGGCAACACTGGCCCAGCGGCAGCACCGTATGCAATAATTGCCATTAAATGAGGGCAGGCTTCTCCATGTATCACTGTCGTTTGCGCTGATATCTTGCCATCGTTCAAATCGATTCCTCGACTTACAAATATTCGACGAACCCCGCTTAGTACTCCAGTCTTGTCTCCTAGCGAGGCATTTATTTGGCTTCATCACATGCAGTCACTCAAGTTTCATGAATCACCTACTCCTTTGCCTATCCCTTCCAGGCTGATATCGAATATTACCATGGCCCTCAAAAATCCGCCTCGGGCGTTACTCTTCGATGTCTTTGGAACATGCGTCGATTGGAGGACCTCAGTGACAGAAGCTTTAGTGGCGCAAGCTCACACAGCATTAAACTCGGCAGCGGCGTCACTTGCATCATCCGTCAGAATGCGAGCCTCTTCCATGACTGAGGTTGACTGGGCAAAGCTCGCTCAAGAATGGCGCGATACATACAAGCACTTCACACGTGCACTAGCAGAGGATCCCAGCTTACCGTGGAAAACCGTCGATGAGCATCATTTCGATGCACTCAAGACGATATTGATGAACTGGCAGTTGGAAGGCTTATGGACCGAAGAGGAGGTTCGAGCTCTGAGCTTGATATGGCATCGACTGGACCCATGGCAAGATTCGTCCACAGGTATCAAGGAGCTGAATAAACTCTTCTACACAGTCACCCTGAGCAATGGAAATCTTAGCCTGTTGAACGACCTAAAAGTCCATTCAAAGATGCCCTTCACCCACATATTCAGTGCTGAACTCTTTGGTTCGTACAAGCCATCACCAAAAGTTTATTTGGGAGCTGTAGAGAAACTTGGTTTGAAACCAGCGGAGTGCGCAATGGTAGCAGCCCACCTTGGTGATTTAAAGGCCGCAAAGTCGAACGGGCTGCAAGCCATCTATATTGAGAGACCATTTGAAGAAGATTGGAACAACGAGCAGGTAAATGATGCTCGTGACCAGGGCTGGGTGGATCTATGGGTGTCGGGGGGTGAGGACGGTTTCATTACATTGGCAGGACGGCTGGGGATAGACGTGAACACTGAGATGAAACGGGCACAGTCAGAACCGATGTAACAGTTGGCTTCAACCAAAGAATATCGTTAGATTTTTCGTGACATTCCTGCTTCGTTCAGGGATATTCGATTATGGTCGACTTCGCAAACTTAAAGTGGGTTGGAGAACAATGTCCATTGATATAATAATACTTTCAACGTTTCTACTATTTTTTTTAATGTGGATTCTGACCTACTTCCTTTGGTATGTATGTTGTATATTATCTCCTTCGGTGTGTTATATGGTATATGGTGGTGTGTTTTGCCTTTATTTTATTTTATCTTTATTATCTATTTTCAAAACAACATACACATAGAAAAACTTAAATTTTTATCGTCACCCAATTCATACCTTCAACATGCTACTCCAATACAAAGCTTAACAAATAATTATCCTATATTTCGCACAAATCATTTCATCCTCCGGATGGAATGTTTAACCCAGACAGGTTTCCCTCATTTTGATGGATGATTTCTTCCATACATCATCAACCCATGATCATGCTCCCACTAGACGTATAACCACAAATCGCCACACAATATGGGACCCAATGGATTTATCGTAGTATGTTCCAATAAAACATTGGGAGGGGGAAGGCTTACATCGGAGAACAAACCTTGGAACCTGGGGTACATACCCGTCAACCGTGGCTTGCGGGGTCCCGAGGACCCGGTGAAGCGGAGGCCGCTTATCCGGGGTGCTTACGAAGATAAACAATGAATCCATCCTCGAGTACCTCATTCCCCCTACTTGTCACCAGTCATCACATGTATAGCCCTTGCAATATATAGGAAGCGTGTACCACACAGGCACCGTCCGATATAGTTAGTATATGCACCCCATGAAAATATAGACTAAGTCTGATACATATAGAAACCAGGGTTTTGAAATTAATATTTCCAGCGTTAGAAAACGTAAGGAGTTCGATTGTCTAGATAGTAACTCACAGCTTAGGAAAAGCAAGATACGAGTTACAATGGCTCCTCACGCGCAGGACGAGATTTACATGCAGTCATTAGAAAACCCGGAAGCCTTCTGGGGTCATCAATCAAACCAAATCGAATGGCACAAGAAACCCGATGAAGCGATTCAAAAATTTACCAAGAAATTGGAGAGCGGGGTCAGCCATGATCTTTGGAGTTGGTATCCCAATGGCCAGCTTTCAACCGCATATAATTGCATAGATAGGCATGTTGCCAGCGGAAACGGGGATAGGGTTGCTATCTATTGGGATAGCCCCGTCACAGGTTCAAAGGAACAGATCACATACAAGAAGCTTCTTGAAGAAGTGGAAACGCTTGCGGGTGTGCTTAGAGAAGAAGGTGTCAGGAAAGGCGATGTTATTCTCATATATAGTAAGTACGACTGAGACTGATTATAGAGACCAATTAGGTGCCTAGCTAAACCGGTGTATACAGTGCCCATGATACCTGCAGCTCTTTTCGCTATGTTGGCTATCGCTCGTCTTGGAGCTATTCATGCTGTAGTATTCGGTGGTTTCTCCCCCCCATCACTAGCCCTACGAATGGAAGCATCTAAGCCGCGAGCCATCATGACAGCCTCATGCGGAATTGAAGGCAACAAAGGTCCTGCTGGATACAAGCAGCTAATCGAAAATGCGATTGAGAAGAGTACCTTCAAGCCTGAAAAAACAATTATTTGGCAACGCGACCAACTCAGATGGGAGCCGGTCAACAAAGAAGACGGCCAGCGCAACTGGCAGAGACTGGTCAAAAGCGCAAGGAACCGAGGATTAAAAGCCGCAGCTGTGCCCGTGAAAAGTTCTGATCCATTATATATTATCTACACAAGCGGTTAGTCTAGTGAACTAAATGCTCATTTGTTCAAGTTCAAAGTTAATCACATCACAGGGACGACTGGTCTGCCAAAAGGCGTGGTTCGCGAAGCTGGTGGTCATGCCGTCGGACTGCAGTTTTCTATCAAGCATCTTTTTGGAATTCGCGGTCCTGGAGATGTCATGTTTACAGCTAGCGATATAGGCTGGGTTGTAGGTCACTCCTATATTGTCTACGGCCCTTTGCTTGCCGGTGCTTCAACTGTGTTATACGAAGGCAAGCCAGTCGGGACCCCGGATGCTGGCGCTTTCTGGAGAATAGTAGAAGAATACAAAGTGGTAAGTATCCCTCCAGGGTCAAAACTGACACCATCGAATTTCCCGAATTAATACCAACGGAACTCTACTAACATTTGAGCAAGAATGTTCTCTTTACCGCTCCAACTGCCCTTAGAGCAATTCGTCGAGCTGACGAAGAAAACCATTATTTCGAAAAGGTTTACGCAAGTCGGGGTGGTTTGCGGTCCCTTCGAGCTCTATTCCTGGCAGGAGAGCGCAGCGAGCCGAGTATCATACAAATGTATCAAGAACTCCTAAAAAAACACTGTAGTAAGGATGCAGTAGTAGTGGACAACTGGTGGTCATCCGAATCCGGTAGCCCGATAACTGGAATAGCGTTAGGGGCTACTCAAAATGGAGCATCCTCTACGCCACTTCACGTAAAGCCCGGGTCGGCGGGAAAGGCAATGCCGGGCTTCGAAGTCAAGGTTGTCGATGATGAAGGTAACGAAGTGAAGTCTGGTTCAATGGGGAATCTTGTCTTGAAAACTCCATTGGCGCCGTCCGCCTTCACAACACTCTGGAAAGACGAGGAAAGGTTTTACCGTGGTTACCTCAAACGGTTCGATGGGAAATGGTTCGATACAGGTGATGCTGGATTTGAGGTGGATGGTTATGTTTCGATCATGGCAAGGTCTGATGATATCATAAACGTTGCTGCCCACCGTTTCAGCACAGGAGCGATTGAGCAAGTTATAACTTTACATCCATCAGTGGTAGAATGCGCTGTGGTAGGGATACCGGACTCGTTGAAAGGTCACCTGCCGTTTGCCTTTGTCGCTTTATCTACGCATGGGCGTCCTGACTCCACCATCTCCGAGGATCAGTTGTTCAAGGAAGTGCAAGCACTCGTACGAAAACAGATTGGCCCAATAGCCAGCCTAGGTGGTATGATCGCAGCTTCGGGGTCGATGATACCGAAGACCAGGAGTGGTAAAACGCTCCGTCGGGTTCTACGAGAGCTCATCGAAAATGGAACACATGGGGATTTCGACAACGAGGTGCAAATCCCCAGTACCATAGAAGATGTGGAAGTGGTTGACGTTGCAAGGGGACAGGTAAAGGAATATTTTAAACAAAAAGGAGCAGATTTACACAAAGCGACCGAAGCAAGGGCAAAGTTATGAACGGCCTTTCTTCGCTTTGGTGAGCAACTCGATCCATTCTCTGCTTCTGCGAAGTACAAGCATCCTGTTTCAATCTAGGCTGCAGGAAACGTACTGCCTAAGAGATTATGGGGAACGATGAAAGTCCCGCAGACCTTGCGTATGCGTCCGTTTGAGTGATCTAGGTGTAGCGATAGAAACCTTTAACCATGTATTCAATCACATTCGTGCTTGCATTGCTTATCGTGCAAGGCGGCCAGTTGATGTTTCACGCATTCCATGTTTACTATCTCGTCTACCTTGAAATAGGAATCGCAGGAACACACCATGGGACGTCAGGGAATGAACGAGAAGATCGGCAGCCTCGCGAAGTCGTTACCACGAAGGGGGGTGCAGCTTTAGGTGCATCTGACCGTACCCGAAAACCTAGGATATCTCCTGTATGCTGGTAACTTGCAGCTGGCCTAATACCATCATCCCCTGCTAATAACGGGCCGCCTGCCGCATGGAAGGAATCGCATCTCTCTTGTTGTAGCGAAGATGAGCTAGGCTTTTGGAGTGCTTACGGAGTACTTACTGCTGGCCGAGTTACCTTCGTTGTCAACGTGGAATTCGGTTCGTTCTACGATGAGTACTTCGAAAGTAGGGTGTGAGTGGCCGGCGCCCAGGTAGATGGATACTAGCTGTCACGTGCTTCACATGCGCTGCGGTTTGTAAACATTGGCGCAGATGGCCGATGCTGTCTGTATGCACACAAATTAACTCGTCGACGGAGCCTTGTGGCCATCACCCACTTACCCACCCAACCCACAAGGCTCGCAGCAGACCTGAGCAGTCTGCCGATACTTAGCCCGTTACCCGCAGGCTAACCCAGAACCCGCAGACGACCAGGCACCCAAGCCATCGGGCTCCAAGTTGCCGGGGCGGGTCTCGACTTCGCTCTACCGTCTTTGCCCACGAGAGTACAAGATTATACTGTAAAATGAAAGCCAGGCATTCCGTCTCATCGTTTGGAGGAACCACCACTCATTCCTGTCGGAGCCTTCTGCCTCTCCTCTCCTCCCCTCCTCTCCAGAAGATTGCTACCGGGCCCGACCAGGCGTGTGCAACGGGGAATGCCACAGAGCGCATGTGGCGTCTGGATACATATTGACAAAGTCTCGCAGGCCCTGATACAGTTTTTAAGGGACCAGCCTACTGCTGTCTGTTTCGGCTTGGGCGTGTCTTTCGGAAGCTCGCCGCGATCCCGCAGATTCGGCAAAACGCACAGGGCTTCATCGCTCAAATTTGGTGAGACCCTTGACGGACCGTTTCTCTAGAAGCCAGTTGGCGCACGAATCAAAAGCCAGTGGGGAGGACGGCCCGTTTGTTGGGGCGGACGAAGACGTGCTGAAGCCTAAGCAGTGAAGCCTCCTTAATTACTGGCTCTGCTTTGTACCTAGCGCAGTGCAAGCCATTCCTTTGCACAATTCCATTTTCTCTAGGTACATACCTAGGTACCTACATCTCTACTTGAGCGATGCAGCTGGCAGGACCCTACGGATAGGCTATTGCAGGTATGGTTATAATAGCAGCCATGGGTCGACTCTTCCTTCACCTGCATCGAGAGTCATTCATTTTTGCTTCTCCCTCCATGCTCATGCTGTTTTTTTGCGGCATGATTCAGAATCGCTTCGTCGTACAGTGAATGCACCCGTCCATCAGCCGATAATTAGGTGCCATGTATCATTCTATCCTTGTCCTAAGGGCTGCTCACATCTGGGATGGCCAAGCGATGATAGCACCTATAATATCACACAGTAAGCTTGTACATTGACGAGTTCTCACTTACTGACTGTTCATTCACTATACATGCAGCTGTGTAGGACAATGTTAGCTAACGTGGGCGATGTGCTGCGTTCCATCCCATCTTGAAGCTATGCAGCCTCATTGCTTGGGGGAGCTAAAAGCATAAAGAATGATTCTGATAGGCATGGTTCCATATGTCTAAAATGTGTTCGCATCTGTCATCCGTAGTAGCAAGGCACGATCTCGTCCGGGTCTTCCGTACATGAATATAATCCGGTAGAATCTAACATGTTCTGTAAAAGCACCAGATTGGCCTGGTTCTCGGTGGAGACATTAAGAGTACAGCCGTCGGCTCCTCGCCTACCTCCAACCAGGAAGAGGGCCCGGCTCAGATTTCGATGTGGTATAGGCATGTGCGCCTTCTGATTGCGTGCATCCTTGCTCGTGAGGAGGCTTTCCTTTCTCTTTCGTAGACGGAGGGATATAACATGTATTGAGAAGATATAGCGTCGTCGTCATTCCACGCGTTTCAAGAAGTCTCAAGTCCAGTATTAAATGCAATTGGATGTGAGGACAGTCCTTCGCCCGTGGCATCGATTTCTTCGTTCATGGCTGTCGCAGTGATGGTATTGTAGCAACTGTCCAGTGTCGAGTGACCCGCCAATGGAGCCAAGCCGGGGGGTTTGAAATAATATGATAAAATACGGGTACGTGGATCATCGGGCAATTGGGACACCCAGAAGGTAACCGGGGTGAGGGCCAAAACGGTGAGTTGAATCGGGAGCAGACGTTTACCTAGACGGGCCTGTGTGGATTTTGCTGCTCTGTGGTCGTCCCCAGGATTTCCAAGCTGTCTCACGGTGTCAGGTTCCCAAACATGCAGCGGGACCTGCCTGCGCCGTCGAAGAGGGCGGCGGCGAGGGGGCGGGCGTGCTGGAGAGGAGTTGGATACAGGCCTGGTTGGTGCTATCTATCTAGCTGGGCGAGGAGGTGGTGAAGCAAGCAGTGTTTATGTAGCAGCAACTTATGTATGTATGTATAGGATAGGATGATAGGATGGGCGGCCGCCTCTGCGACGGCACGCCACGCCTTTTGGATGCAGGCAAGCTCGGGGTTTTAGAGGGCGCGTTAGACGCAACTTGGAGCACCTTGGGCACAGCTGGGACACCAATTAAGCCAAACCTTACCTGCCTAGAGTAGAGTCCGAGGCCACAGAGGAGCAACAAAAGACTTGCGATTCTCTGCTTGCTGCAAATACCAACCTACCCCGTCCTTCTCGCCTCTCCGACCTTTGTGGCCTCTGCTCTAAGTCTGCTGCTACCATCTCGCACCAATTTGCTTCTTCCTCTCCTTCTCCTCCACGCACCACCCCCAAACACCACCTGCCCTCCACTCCGTTCGCCACCCCCCAGCCTCCCCCACGCCTCGCCCGCGCTGCTGCGACGCCTGCCTCGACAGCTCAAGGCCTTGCCGTGCATTTTCACGTGGGAACACGTGCCCAGCGGCGGTCCTGCACCACCAACATCCAATCCATCCCATCCCATCCGGGCCTGCTCTCATCCCAAGCTCACCACCCCCCAATCCCTCTGCAACCGGGTCCTGGGCTTGTCTCCGTCTCCGTCTCCGTCTCTGACTTTACCCTCTCTCTCTCTCTCTCTCTCCTCATCGCCCACTTGCTTGATCTAGGTGTTGCTGCCCTGCAGCTTCCGCTACACAACATTCGTTTGTGCGACCTGCTCCCTCCATTTCCCTTGCGGAGCTGGTCCTTCCTACCATTGTGTCTTCGAAACACCAGCGATCCTTTACTTGCTGCGCCTACCCGCTAGCCAACGTCGCAAAACGCTCTTCTTGTGCATCCGCTCCCTCGACACGTTTTGGTTGACGAGCCACGTACTACTCGACTGCTTTGGAGGTCTCTCGTCGCCCCAACACAGAGCTGGGAGGTCGAGGACACTGCTTACGCCTGCTCGTTCCGTGCTCACGAGGCTCCCCTCTAATTACTTGACCGTGCCATCCGTCCTAGAACCTGCGCTACATTGACGGCTTCGATCAGACAACACCTTTCCATTTCCTTGGTGCTGGCCCATAGGGTTCCCAACAAGACGGTTCCCGTCCTCACCGCCGGAAACGAGATTAGATAGCGCTTGCGATCATCCAAGGACGGCACCATGGCAGGAAAGATGACGCTGTACAAGTTGGTGGTGCTAGGAGATGGTGGTGTTGGGAAAACAGCTTTGACTATCCAGGTCAGTTTCCTCTCTGATTTTGCCAACATTGAGCTTCTCTGAAACTAATTCTTCTTAGCTATGTTTGAATCATTTCGTTGAGACGTACGATCCTACCATTGAAGATTCTTACCGTAAACAAGTACAAATCGACGGACAGTCATGCATGTTAGAAGTACTCGACACCGCTGGCCAGGAGGAGTACATAGCTCTACGAGACCAATGGATTAGAGATGGAGAAGGCTTCGTACTAGTTTACAGCATATCTTCACGGTCATCCTTCGCCCGCATACAGAAATTCCACCACCAGATACAGCGCGTTAAAGAATCAGCACTTTCGGGATCGCCAACTTATCCGGGATCGCCGCTTAGTGCGTCATCGAACGGCTCTGGCTCTTTGGGCCCAGCTCCTGTGATGCTTGTGGGAAACAAGTGTGACAGAGTCACCGAACGCGAAGTATCGACTCAGGAAGGCAGTGCACTTGCTAAAGAGCTAGGTTGCGATTTTGTCGAGGCTTCGGCGAAGAATTGTGTCAATGTCGAAAGAGCTTTCTACGATGTAGTGCGGCAGTTAAGGAGACAACGGCATCAATCGAGCCGTAGCGAACTTCCACGGCAACACAAATCTAATTATCCCAAACCCTCTGGAGGACGCGGCCATCACAACCCGGACCGAGGGCTTAAATCGAGGCATACCAGCGGAACCTCGAGGTCGAAGCATGATAAGCCAAAATGCGTCATACTTTGATAGTACGCCCTTGCATCAAAAATTCTCTTCACATAAGTCCCAGAAGCATCGAGCCTGGCCTCGAATTCCACCAAGTCCCTGGAGCATACCAGCTTCCGGCCGGCAACCGGCGACGCATGACTAGGCAGTCACCTTGATTTGCGTTGTCTTAGAAACTCGACGAGCTCGTGGTCGTACGGTCTGCTTCACGGTAGATACAGGTTCTCTGGTCTTTACACTACTGTATTTCCTTGTCCAGTACAAGGCTTACCTTTCTTCGAGAAACCTGCTCTTTTAGGAAATTCTGGTTTCTGATGGGAGCAAGACGACAATGAAACGTCGGTTTGATGCCCTCTTATCCATGCTTTGGCGAAGGACTATAGAGAGTACGGAAACTCGCATGGTGTGGCGTTGTCCATTCGGTGGCACAGGAGTATTTTAGGCCTTTGCATGGAGGAAAGGAGTTATGCGTTCCTAGCTTATTGGAGCGAGGCGAGGTTTATTGATCGACTCCTAGCCTATGTTCTCACGAGGCATTTTTGGTAGCGACAAGGGGCGTAAAATGGTGCATCTGCTTTATAGCACTGGCAGGATCTTTTGGTACCAACAGACGGCACCATTGTACACTTTCACGCATTAGTAAAGAATAAAACATTTAAAAGAATTTCAACTCTATATACTCTACTCCGATAATATCTCGTATACTTTCGCCTTAGATAAAATCTTAACTACTTATATAAAGATAAAATTTTATTATTAAAAGAATTAA